>LPNX011076892.1:100166-120793 GCA_001517045.1 Pseudotsuga menziesii
AATCTCTTATTTCTGAGCAAAACCCTTTGCCACCAATCTTGCCTTATATTTATCAATATCTCCATTTGCTTTGTACTTAATTCTATAAACCCATTTACAACCAATGGGTTCAACATCATGTGGACAATCAACAATTTTCCAAGTCTGATTCTTCATTACCGCATCATACTCACTTTGCATGGCCATTTTCCATTCATCATACTCAACTGCTTCATTAAAAGTAGCTGGTTCAACAACTGAAAGAGCAAAATGTTCTGAACCCATATTAGAACTCCTTGTACCTGTTTTTCCTTTTTCATCAGACTTAACATCTTGAAGTAACTTAGTTGCCCATTTTGGTTTCTTCTTTTCAATGTTAACATGATTTGAATCATCCAAGTTAACTTGTGAAGAATTCAACATGTTCCAAGGTGTCTTCAACCTGTTCATCATCCTGTACCTCTGAAGTGAGATCAAACCATTGTTCATTCCTTGTCTTGTTTAAGTGTTGCATCCTTAATTGTTCCTTAGTTACTTTTTCCTCTAAGTGACTAAGTTGTTTTTCAACCTCATCTACACTTAAACTTTCTGTTTCATCAAAAATCACATCCCTGCTGACAATAAACTTTCCATCTGACAGAAGCCTATACCCCTTTTTCTCATCAGAATAACCAATCAACATGCACTTAACACTTCTAGACTCTAACTTCTTTCGTTTTTCTTTTGGGACAAGTGCATAACAAACTGAACCAAAAACTCTCAAATGTTTGACCATAGGTTTGAATCCATATCAAGCCTCAAAAGGAGTTATTCCATCAAGTGATGATGAAGGAGATCTATTCCTCAAATAAACTGCTGTATGAACTGCTTCTGCCCAATAACATGATTTCAACCCTTTGAAAAATAACATTGCTCTAGCCATGCCCAATAATGTCTGATTCATCCTTTCTGATACTCCATTTTGCTGTGGAGTATAAACATTGGTCAATTGTCGTTTAATCCCTTTTTCCTGACAATAAGTCAAAAAATTATTTGATGTAAACTCACCACCATTATCAGTTCTCAAAGTAGTAATCTTTTCCTTTGTTGCTGTTTCAACCAAATTTTCAAATGACTGAAACTTTTCAAACACTTATTTTTCCTTCAAAAAATACACCCAAACCATCCTACTAAAATCATCAATAAACAACAAAAAATATTTACAACCACCAAGTGAAGTTTCCAAAGGACCACGAACATCACTATGAACAAGTTGTAATCTCCTTGTTGCTCTCCAAGTGCTTTTTGAAAAAGCTATCCTTCTCTGTTTGCCATAAATGCAAGCTTCACACTTTGCATTTTCCTTCTGAAAAGTAGGCAACCCCTTTACCATTCCTTGTTTTTGAAGCTGTACAAGACTATCAACATTCAAGTGCCCAAAACGAATGTGCCACAATCTAATAGGTGAAACATCAGTTTCAACTAAACCTGCAAATTCCTTCAAATGTTCCTTTGATCTAGGAATGACTATTCCCTCATCCTAAGAAGCTTTCCGTCTTCATAACCTGTCATAACTGTTTTGTATGCATCCTTTTTTGAATTAACCAAAAGGATACCATCTTCCATTACAATTTGATGTCCTAATTGGCGAATGACAACTAAAGACAACAAATTTTTCTTAAATGTAGGCACATACCAAACATTAGAAATCAATCTTTCTCCAATTCCTGGCAAGTCAACCTTGACTGTTCCTTTTCCCTGTGGTAAATGAATAGAATCATCGGCAAGAAAAATTGAATTTAAATGAAAATATTCATAACTCCAAAAGAAATCTTTCCTGTATGTCATATGCTGAGTAGCTCCTGTATCCATAATCCAAGCATCTTCAAAATCATTTTTGAAACAATAAGAAGACTGAACAAAATTCACTGATTCCAAATGATGAACTTGAACAAAATCCATTGATTCTAATTGTCCAAGTGCTGTAAAAACATATTCACAATTTTCACTATCGTTTGCATGAGCATAATGTGCCGCTGATGAGGATTCTTTAGATTCTCTTTCTTTTAGAATTTTTTCAAATGAAACTCTACAATCTGAAGCATAATGGCCAACTCTATTACAACGAAAACATGTGACCTGTTTAGTACCTCTTCCTCTTCCAGAAACCTGTTGGTTTTCTGAACCTCTTCCTCTTCCAGAAAACTGTGATTCTGTACTTTCTGATTCTTTAGAACCTCTTCCTTGATTTCTTCCTCTTCCTCTTCCGCGGCCTCTTCCTCTTCCAAAACCCTGACCACGACCTCTATTTGAATTTTGAAAAGATTTCTGATCATTGCCCTTTTGATGATTACCTGAAGATTGTTTGCTAGTACTTGCGGCTAGAACATCTTCTCCTGCTTGCTTTGTTTTACCAAAAGTTTTTTCATGTGTGGCAAGTAATTCACTTAGTTCATCAAAAGAAATTTTATCCAATTTATTTGTAATTTGTAAAGTTTCCAAAAAATGCTTATATGTCTCAGGCAATCCTGCGATCAAAATGGTCACCATCATGCTGTCCTCAATTTTACCAAAACCAGCTCTTGAAATTTCTTGTTTGATATTTTTCAATCTAGAAATGTACTCCATGACATCACCTCCTGAAGACAATTTTTGTTGAAACAACTTCAATTGAAGATCAATTTTCTTAGCTTCACTCTGAGAATCAAATAAATCTTTCAATGTCTTCCAAGCTGACCACGCATCAGAACTATTTTCAATATGCACATCAGAAACAGTACTGTGAATCAATGCTAAGGCCTTTTCATCTTTTAGTTCCCACTTTGCAAGCTGATCAGGATTAGTCGGTTTGGTAGGCTGAGCATTACAGACACCCTTCCAAAATTCATTGTAAATAAGAGTGCTTTGAATATGACGACTCCAAACTTTATAATTTGTCGATCCTTCCAACTTGTCAGATTCATTAAAAAGAGTTATAATTTTAGACATTGTAAAAAATAATAAACACCTTGTAACTCCAGAATATGTGTAATATGCAAATCTTATAGCTCCAAGAATTAAAAAAAAAGAAAGCACCTTATGTCACCAGAATAAGTAAACAATCACCTTATATCACCAATGGAAGATTTTATGCAAAAATATCACCACCAACATGAAAAGAAAATTACTCATCAACAAGAGTCACCATGAAAGAAATACTGCAAGAAACACCACACACCATGCAAAAGAAAGCTATAGGGGCTTGGCCTTGACCCACTTATAGCCTCAAGAAAAGAATTTGATAGAGCTTCACTTTGCTCTAATCAAACCTTGAGTGACAATACAAATACTCCTTATGACACCAACAATGCTCCTTATTACTCCAATGCCCAATAAAAAATTACACCTTATTACTCCAAAAAAATAACAAATCTTTATAGGTGAATTGGAGAGATACAATATTGTTGAGTGGGAGGTCACAAGATCCACTCCCATCAACTTCAAAAATAACTTCTTCTTTTTTTTCTTTTTTTTTTAAGTTTATTTCTCCACCTTTTTCTTCTTAATATAAAAAATCTCCAAAAATAAAAATGAATAATAAAATACCTTATCTCTCCAAAACAACTTATTCACTTTTCAAAATATTACATAAATATTGAATTAAATGAAAAGTGAAAAAATTACACAAGATTGTGAACTCTTCTATTTCTACGCTGGAGTTTTGCTGGTTCTTTACAACATTGCTTTTCTCTCTTCAAAGCTGGTTTTTTTCTCTTCAATGGCTGCTGGTTTTCTCTCTTCAACGCTGGTTTTGCTGATTCGTTTCAACGCTGGTTTTCTCTCTTCTTTTATGCTGATCCAGACATCTCTATCCCAACACCGGCGATGCTATCTCTCTCAGTGAGTGAGCACAATAAGAATGATTTTTTTTTATTTTAAATAAGAACTTATACGTCTCTTCCTTTTTGTAAAAATTCTCTTCCACAAAATTTTTAAATAACCTTGCCTTAAAAAAATAATAACATTTTACTCTCTCCAAGTAAAAAACTGAGTCTATAAAAAAATATTTTCTGCAGAGATTCTTTTTAGCCCAAAAGAATAGGAACTCTCTCCAAGTAAAAAACTGAGTCTATAAAAAAATATTTTCTGCAGAGATTCTTTTTAGCCCAAAAGAATAGGAAGCATTAATCTTTTCATCATTCTTTTTCTTTTTTCTTTTTTCTTTTTTTTTTTAGCCCAAAAAAATAGGAAGCATTAATCTTTTCAGCATTCTTTTTCTTTCTTTTTCTTTCTTTTTCAGCCCAAAAGAATAGGAAGCATTAACTTACGATTAAAATTTCGCTATTCCAAAACCTTGAAAGTCACCTTCTTCAAACAACCTTTAGCACCTTCCAACCAGATTCCAACCAGACCAAGCTTCAACCGCGTGCTCTGATACCACTTTGACAAAGTGTCCTCAGACACATAATTTTATTAATGAAGAAGGAAAATAATTACATCACAGAGATGTGAGGGCTAAATCCCGAAAGATTACCTCACATGGAAAACTCGATGGATTTAAATATCCAAAGAGTAACAACTAATTTACCGTTACCAAAACTAACAAAGGGACACCTCACATAATCACCTGAGTGTGTAGATGCCCTTTTACATTTATTAAACTAAACTTCTAATTATTACATTTTGGATCATAATTCCTAACATCAATTCTATTTCAAAACAAAATATTTCCCAAACAATTACATTGAATTCAACTTTTCAAAAATTGCAAACAAGCAACACACTTTTATACTGATTTTTTATAGTAAGATCGAAGCGAGATCTCTTTTCCTGAAAAGAAAGACAATAGCACTAAAAGGCACACTAAGCGCTTTTCCAATTTTCTTCTAAAAATGAAAGGATCTAACTTAAAACTATAATATATTTTTCTTTTGACAAGATAAGAGTGTTTAAAAAGAAAGAAGAACATGGATATCTCAAAGCTTATGAAGCTAGTCAAGGGTCCAATTATTCGTCTTCAAGCAAAATTATAATCAAATCTCAACAAAAAAATTTCTTTTAATTGAAAAGAAAAAATAAGTATTTCATAAGCTAACGAAGAATGAAAGTAAAATCCAGAAGCAAAGCTTCATTTTCATTCGGATCAAACAGTAAACAGAGATCTAACTCAGCTAACTTCCAAGCACTCCTTTTGAAAAATGAAAACCAAGCCTACAAGTAGGTAAACAGATGGGTACATCCTAGCTCTTTGAACCAAGCAAAGCAATCATTTACCACTCTCAGACTCTGAATTTAAACAATCTAGATCTCATAAATGAAGCCCAAAAACACACAGAAAAGAATGCAACATTAACCAAGTCTTGAAATCACAGAGGTGTGGAAAACCTACCTGGAACTACTTAATGGGTATTGATGACAGAGTGTTACCATCTCAGCATCGCCTTTCGTCCACTATGATAGAGCAATGGCACCGTTTAATGTTCACTGCACAAGGGAGGTGGAACTGCCTTTTGTCTACTTTACAGGAGCAGTGACTGATGTAGATGTCAAAACAAAGAAAGTGGTGAAACAGAGAGAGTTAGGTGCTGAAAGATTTGCATCAAAACATAAAATAAGGAGTATAATTAAGTACATAAAGCAATAGTATCTCAGATCTGAACAGATCTGGCCAAAATGAGCCAAGATCTCACTAGAAGACCTAGTGGATCTTATCACTAATAGGTTGGAGTTTGGTTTCAGACAAGAGTTTGAAAACCAAGGAATATCAGATATACTAAAACGTTCTTCCCTAAAGGAGTCGCCAGATTTGTAGCTAGGAATATTGCACCTCTTGCGGACAAGATTTGTTCCTCTAGTCTGAATGGTTCATATCTAGAACAAATGAATAACAAAGGATGGAAGACTTACCCTAGAGCTTGTAGACATCTGGAATGAATCCTTTGGTTGTTCTGAAGTATGATGTAAATGTCTCCTATGGTGATGAATCTCCACATGTGTACCTGCACAAACACGTTAACTAGACAAGCAATATCAAAGTTACCAGAATATAATCCACATTTCTATACTAGTGACTAAGGAATCTAGTAATAAACAGAATGATCAAAACATTACATAGTTTATGGGAAAGGAACCAACTTTGCATTAAAAATGAAGAAGAAATCTTACAACCATCGCCTTAGTGTTGAGATGCTCCTTCACATGCCACTCCTTGTCCTCAAAAGCTCCAACTTTCTCCTCCTATGCTCTTCCTAGATTAAGCCAGAATCTCAATGCAGCAGCATAACTTTTCTCTCTCTCAACCATGGGGAATGAGCCATGTTTTATAGGCCATAAGAGGATAGGGATGGTTGATTAAGTGGTGGGTGAGGTGGAAGGAGGATCCAAAATTGATGTATCTCAAGCTCCAGGTGTTCCATAAAGGTAGGGATGAGGGTGCCACGAATTCTTCCTTCGAGAAGCTTCATGGAGATTCTCTTTTTCCCTTTTTAACACAAGCACTGCTTCTAGTCTATGCTGACAGAGTGTAACATGGGAAGAACCGCTCCTTGATCAAAGGTAAAAGGCAGTGGCACCACTTATTGCCAAGAGGCAATAGGTGTTACCAAATATTAATGAAGAGGGTAACGCTTCTTCTATTAAGGACAAAACCGGTGGTGACCTCAAATATAAAAGCAAAGGTCTGGGCCACTGGCCAACTTCATAATTTGGGATTTGAGGGAAATTGCTGATTTTTGGGACCCTCAACACATGATGGTGACGATATTTACATGTAACATCGCTGACCTTCCCCATTGTTGAATCATCCCAATAATATCCAATACTATCAAACTTTGGACTTTCCATTGTCCCAATGTTGACCTTATTTATCTGAAGTGGCTCCTTGAATTTGTCAAATGGTATTTCTGGTGCTTCGATTTTATGGATTCCTTCTGACTCTAGAACGTAGATGGATCTCGAATCTTCCCTGACACTAGGCTCTCCTGACACATTGTAACACTCCACAATCATCTGTGGTGTCAGTTTTCATTGTAGTCCCATTGATCATTCAGTAGGAACTGTCTCTAGTACTTTGTCGCAGATGTCTTGTAGCGCACTATCGATGAACGAATTTTGTTTGCAAAACTGAAACTATGGCTGAAACTAGTAATCAGTTCTTCCCGCATTGTCATTTATCATCGCAGCTCTATAGAGACATACCACCTTCGTGGCGTTTCATCTAGCATATCAATGAACGCGTGAACCCATTCCTCCTTTGGTCTTATTTTCCATTTTGTTTGACATGTTATCATATGATCGCTTCGATTATTTTTTATGTCATATTTCTTTCCTTTGTTGCATTCATCCTCACCAAATCGAACTTCCATCAACTGTTGACATATTTTCCATTTTGTTATCGATGTCTTGTGCGCAACCCACCATCTTGCTGGGGTATATTTTAGTGCCTCTTCCAGTGCCAACAAGCATTGCGGTTCTAATACTATGTTTTCGAATTCACTTATGAAGGCTTCCAAATTATGTAATCCTTTATATTTTAAAAGATCATATACCTTCATCGCTACCCATCACAGTGACTGAGTAATTCGTACACATTTTCTAATTGATACTTCATGCAACCGGCTCTAGCAATTTTATAGTGCTTCGTCAGAGTCTGAAGACGTTGAGTTGATACTCACCAAAATCATTGCCAATCCCATCAAAATCCTCACTTGGATGAAATTCAACTTTGGTGCCTTGAAAATCCTTGCTTGGAGGAAAATCTTGGCTAGGAGAAAAATCATCGTTGGTGCCTTGAAAATCCTCTCTTATAGGAAAATCATCGTTTGTGCCGTGAAAATCCTCGCTTGGAGGAAAATTGTCATCCATCTTGTTCAATTCCTATAAAATATCCACTTGGAGGATGGTCATCATCATCATCATTATTGCCTTTAAAATCCTCCCTAGGAGGAAAATCATCACCGCTACCTCTCAAATCCTCACTCAAAGGAAAATTTCCACCATTTTCAAAAAATGAGATAATTTCATATGAGTCCATGACTTTTCACTAAGAACTAGAATGGTGCAACTCCCATTCTCCTAACATAAGAAGTAGAATGGTGCAACTGTCAAACTCCAACAATTCCCTCGAAAATTCCCCCAAAACATAATCCCTCCAAAATTGTGCTACAAAAACAAATAGCACATTTCTAATGCATTAATACAATTAATGAATTTAATATAATATTTTATCTAAAACCTTTGTAACAATATTAATTATATCACATGTAAACTATGCTCTATAAATTTTTACAATATATTGGTTATCTACATTAATTTTTTTACCACACACTCATAACACAAGTAAAATTTCATTTACTACCATCCTATTTAAATTTACTAATAATACATTGACTAATTACTATTCGCATTTTGTTACTATTCACATTTGAATTTGGAGCAATTTAATAGTGCTTTGAAGGTTAGTTTTCTTATAATCCCGATTAAGGGATTAGAGTCTATTTTGCTTTGCAATCTCAGTTAACCGATTAGGTTATTGGATGTTGTTGAATACATGTATTTTGTATTGTGAGAGATTCATAGGGAGAATGAAAAAATAAGAGGTGTGTGGCTCCAAGGTTTGTTGGTTTTCCCGATTAAGAGTTTCTAGATTAAATTTATGTGTAAATGTTGTCTCTTTTTCTATAAGAATTTGTATGCTTTACGTTCTACACGCATTTAAAGCTTACATTTACTTAAAAAAAACAATAACACAAATTTATTAACATAAATAATATAGTTATTTTACCATGTTCATAATCATTTACAAACTGCCATTAAATTACGTCAAGATAAAGTAATTCCTACTACCTATCCCCTAGTAGCTTTCACACACATATTTTTATGGTTATACTATTAGGAACACTTATTCTTTTGTTAATTCCATAAGTAAACTCTGAAAGTATTCCTTTAATTGATTTCAACATCCCAGTAAATATCATATTTACTTACTTTCTAAGTGTGAATGTGTAGATATTACGAAATGGCCTTACGATAAGTAAGACTTGCCTTCCATATGTCTAATAATTAAAAATTATTGCAATGAACTGGTATCGGTTCTTCTAAAGGAACCATCCCTCTACACATACCAAGATAACCACATAGCATGTAAATATAAAGAAAAGGAAGGAGACTCCCATCACTCCACTATTCAACAAAATCCTATTAGAAGTAGACTCCCCTCCTTTTTCGGATCCAACCGTCTTCTTTGATAAATAATATATTATATATAATTTTATAATTTCATATAAATATATTATATATATTTTTATAACAATATATTATATTTCCTATCTTTCTCAAGTAAATTTAAAAAAACAAAATAAAATAAATAAAAACAAAAACTAACCATTTTATATATAACAATACTATTATTATTATTTTCATAATATACTATTATTTATTATACCATATTAATTATTAGAAACCATTATATATGTATATTTGTAACTTGAAATCATTTAGGACAAGAGTCCTATTATGAGCATCAAACATGGAAATTCAACGTATACGTATCACACCAAACTAATAAAGTAATTATACGGACATACCAAACTAATAAATGTTTTATTTTCTATTTTGTTTTAAGAGCCGCCACATAGTTAGCCTCTTTATAAAGTAATTATACTTTAGTATAATAAGCTTTTCTGAAAAAGCCTTCGCTTATATATATTAAAAATTTCTAGAGATAACCCTTTGGTATTTGAGGCTATGGTTAAAATACTTTTAACATAAGAAGTAGGATATTAGCTTACTTTTAGTTAACCTTTTAATACTAATTACTTATTAACAAAATCATAGTCTCTCACTATTTGTTAGCCTGCAATATTAACTTAGTCTTTTTGAGACTTATTTCGACCTAGGATGACATCTAAGAATTTAAAACCATCAAGTAGACATCAACGATTCACTTTTCCTTAAGTTCTCAAGGCACTAAGATGACTCTCGTCATGAATGACTAGTTTGCATGGCTTCCCAACCATTAACCTCTCATTTAGTGGATTCGTGCCCCTATCGTTTAGTTGAGTCAAGCCCTTCAGTCTCCTAAGTCTACAAAATTAAACTACGACTTAGGAATTTCATAATAATACTTACAACGCTTTTACTGACGAGGCTTTAGCCTTGAGCTTCTCGCCAAGAAGTTGCACATTATACATTTACCTTTGTATCTTCCGTTGTAGAAGAATCGGCGTAGCAGAGGGGATACTACTTCCTCCCCGCCGTAAAATTACACCATGCTCGATGTTGGTGTCTTTAAAAGCTTTTATATTCAATATACATTGCCCTTGCAATTATCAAGCTTCATCTATCTTTGCTTACTTTGGCATCTTTCAGAATGTCTTTAATCCTTATTGCATTTCATAACCTATGGTGTACACAAGCAATTCCAGGTCTTTCCAAAATTTTCAGAATACAAAAACATGTGTACATATAATTATTTAGAATTAAAATGAATACAAGCACTGGTTTCCTTTGAACATCCTTTTGCTATCTTTTCATAGAAGCCCTTTAGAATTTAGTTTTACTTACAAAGCTTTACCTTGTAATGATAACATAATATTCCTACAACTGCAACATTTGTCAATCGTAATTATATATATAATTCATAATCTAAGGCAGAAAATTTATGCATTTCACTTCAAGGCACATAACTTTTCCACATTCAACTTTTTCATCCATACCTCGTGTATGACAACACTTCTCAAAGTACTTTCAATCATTCTCACTTTGCTTCTCAAAATACAACCATCATATCAAACTATTATAATATGTAAATATCATGCTTTTAAACAGAATATGAAATACATATGAATTTAACATACTACAAATCTACATATCAACAACTTTATTGTCACATTTATCACATAAGGGTTCACCTCACATATAAATTCAGTATTATCATTGATGTTCCAGAGTTTTCAACTCAACATCAATTACCTCTTATGCTCCATAGTTTTTCCAACTCAACATCAATTTACCATTGATGCTTTAGAGTTGTCCAACTCAACATCAATAATGTATGTATGCATATCACCGCTTATTGACTTAAATAGCTTGTTTCAAAAGTTTCAAGAAGATCATATGGATATTACGTCTATTGGCACTACTTTAGATATAATTTACAATTAACACGCTTAGTAAGCAGGTTCTAGGAAGCGTGTAGGAGGCACATTTGGAGCACATCGTGTTATTTAATTAGAGCACAAAAAATACCTCTTGAGTTTTCAAATAGTGCAAGTATGGTACATGTACATCCATTGAGGTTTGAGAGTTATTCCAATACACATAGATCATGGACACTAGATGATTTCATTCTTTTGGGCAAAAGATTTGTAACCAAGGTGATCGATTCTCCAAATATAAGGTTTATGGATTTATCTATATTTAGTGCTTCCATGTTTTTTCATTCATCATCATTATTCTAAGGAGATGGACAATAGAAATGCTCAAACAAAGGATGGTTAACATGTTTATGTGAAAATTTTCATGTTGGGGATTCACCTATTGTGGACATTGCAAGATGTTTGGGTGAGATGGATGAGTTTATTTGTACTATTTATAAATCATACCAAAAAAGAATATGTTTGGAGCATACCTAAATTGTTTGAAGGTTTTCCATGTCTAATGTGGCTATGGAAAACTATTCATCTTACAACTAGTACAACAATATGTGAAAGAGGCTTCTCAAAATTAAATTAAATAAAAAATGATGATAAATGAAGACTTTCTTTAAAGTCATTAGATGTCTTAATGTTTCTCTTTCTTAGTGCACCTCATGCTCTAAATGAGGTAGATTAAAATTCCATTTATGATGTATGGAAACTAAGGAAAGCTAGAAACCCACTCTTTCATTAGGAAAATAGCTCTATCTACCCCGTGATGTAAATTTCGATAATTTTGAATAATAATGATGATGATGGTTAACGTCCATTAAGACCAGACTTTGGTCTATTGGACCTAAAGAAACCAATTAATTAGTTTTTTTTTAAATTATATTCCTATGCTCAAAGAGCTTGGTGAGAAGCGTCCCGAGCTCACTATAATTTTGACCAGTTAAAAGGCTAAGAAGGTTGGTATTGCAACAAAGATTATGAAACTGAGATTTAATGTGGGTGTACGCAGGGCACTCTAAGAGGAAGTGATTTTCATCTTCAATGTTCTTGTTCTCATAGAGATGGCAAACCCTTTCCACCCTTGGTGTTTTAGGAATAGTCCTATGACTTGTTTCACTATGGAGCTCATGAGAGTTCATTCTTTTTTTTTACAATAACGGTTATGATATATTAAAAGAGTGGTGTAACCACCAAAACAAAACCGGTTTTACAAAATGCCCTTTATGTAGCGGCAGAAGGAGCTCAGAGTCTCAACATATGCCCTTATGGAAGCGGCAACATAGATTTAAAATTCTATATACGCCCTTATGGAAGCGACAAATAGGTACTAGTCTTCATTAACCAGGAAACGATATTTTTAGAAAACACTAACACTAAACAGAACTTTAGACTACACGAGAAAAATTGATTTAACTAAGTCTATCCTATCCAGGTGTTCAGAAGGATATATATAGGGAAAATCAACAAAACGAGTCATGCAACACAAAAGACAGTCCATAATTTTCAATTAAACTTCCCTTCAGAGCTGGATGAAGAACCTGGAATGGGAGGAGCCTCGTGCTTGACGATGTTCAGGGAGAGCTTGTCTACCTTGATTTCCAGCTCCGCTATCAGTCCAATAACCGTATTCTCAGACCTCTTCACCTTGCGCCTTATTTTTTTCCCCAGATACGCCAAGTCCTTATCCACATTTTCCAATCTCCGACCACCTTTAGTGTCAATAGCATCAACCTGATCCTACAACACCTTGATGTCATGCTTCATTTCCCTAATAATCGCTACCACAGGCCTTGAGGCTGAGGATGCACTGGAGGATGTAGACCCGGCTTCCATTCTGACAATCAAAATCTCCTTCGCATTCACCAAACAACAACAAAACTCCTGTAATTTCCTGTTTTTAACCACGTAGACAATGCCAATGGAGCATCCTGCCCTTCTCAGCCACTGTATAAAATCATTACCACACAGGGACGCTGTCAACCCTGTATCACCCATCATGCGAGCCATAAAACCTACCATGAATTCACTCAATTTTCCCAGCTTCGACAAGACATCCAGCGTTTTCGCACTAGGTGAGGGGATGGATCCTTGGTGCGCATTTAACCTCCTTCTACCAGCTGATGAAATGCCATGTGCTTGCATGCCTCCACCTGCGTTTGGATCATGTGAACACGTTTCAAATCTCTTCAATGGGGCCCATGAGAGGGGAGGCCTCAAGGACTTAGCCCCGATCCTATGGGGGAATGCAAATAGTTCCAAAACCATTGATTTTTAGCTGTCCAGGGCTAAGAGAGGAACCCAAGTTTGCTGCTTGGTCGACATCTTTGTTATTTTCCCGCAGCACATGGAAGAACTTGATTTTGCTGAAAGCGAGTGTTAGTATTTCGATTTTATGGATTAGTCACTTGAGATGCATTTGGTTTAGAATAAGGTTCTCGTTAATTGCTTGGATAATAATTCTAGAATCTCCAAGAACAGTTAGCTCAGTGATACCTTGATTCTTGGCAATCCTTATCCCCTGCCAAAGTGCCAAGGCCTCTTCCATGTTATTAGTTTCCGATCCTAGACCCCAAGCGAAAGAGGTTTCCAAGAGTCCTTCCAAAGTGATAAAAACTCCGCCCCCCCCTGCCGCTCCACTATGAGTTGGCTATATTAGTTTTTTTCTTTGAACTAGTTAAGACAGAGAGATACTTTTGATCTTCTAGAGTAGGGTTGATGACCTCCTTATAATATCTTAAAATAAATGAAAGCAATTTCCTTGATTGATATTTTTTGAATTATATCAATTTCTATAAAATGATAGTTTTGTTGCTCTCCTTGATTCCTTTGGAATAGCATGAAAGTGTTTTTTCAGTGTGAAACAAATGATAGTTTTGTGAATAATTTTGATTTGAAAAAAATTGTGTTAATTTATGGTTTTATTGAAATTACAAGTTCTTCATTAAATGGTTGGAAGTGTGTAATTATTTTTTTCTTCTCAATTAAAGTACAATTTGTTTTACTTACCTTTTAAATTTGATCAATAATAAATATATCTATATTTAATTATTGATGTATTATATGATTTATTCCATTTTTTTTGTAAGCACCCACAAAGTTTCAAACCACTTCTTTTATTCTAAAAAGACATAGTTCTATAATTTATCAATGTTTAAAGTAGTTACCAAAATTTTCAAAACTTATTGAAACGTAAAAAAACATTTTTATTAAAAGACTTAATTAATAATACTTATAGTTTTATGACAAAAACATTTTTATTTAAAAAATTAATTATAAAATTGATTTGAAAAAAGTATGAAAATTTTCTTTTAAATATTTTTATCCTGAAACTTAGAAATTTCAATAATTTTTTAATCCCAAAATTTAATTATCTTGAAACTTAATTATATACTATCTTGCGCCTAATTATATATAAAAGATACTTGGCTACATAAAAGTAAATACTTATACTATCTTGCGCTTAATTATATCTAAAAGACAACCACTACCTCCCCGCCTTAAAATTACACCGTGCTCGATGTTGGTGTCTTTAAAAGATTTTATATTCAATATACATTGCCCTTGCAATTATCAAGCTTCATCTATCTTTGCTTACTTTGCCATCTTTTAGAATGTCTTTAATGCTTATTGCATTTCATAACCTGTGGTTTACACATGCAATTCCAGGTCTTTCCAAAATTGTCAGCATACAAAAACATGTGTACATATAATTATTTAGAATTAAAATGAATACAAGCATTGGTTTCCTTTGAACATCCTTTTGCTATCTTTTCATAGAAGCCCTTTAGAATTTAGTTTTACTTACAAAGCTTTACCTTGTAATGATAACATAATATTCCTACAACTGCAACATTTGTCAATCGTAATTATATATATAATTCATAATCTAAGGCAGAAAATTTATGCATTTCACTTCAAGGCACATAACTTTTCCACATTCAACTTTTTCATCCATATCTCATGTATGACAACACTTATTCTCGAAGAACTTTCAATCATTCTCACTTTGCTTCTCAAAATACAACCATCATATCAAACTATTATAATATGTAAATATCATGCTTTTAAATAGAATATGAAATACATATTAATTTAACATAGTACAAATCTACATATCAACAACTTTATTGTCACATTTATCACATAAGGGTTCACCTCACATATAAATTCAGTATTATCATTGATGTTCCAGAGTTTTCAACTCAACATCAATTACCTCTTATGCTCCATAGTTTTTCCAACTCAACATCAATTTACCATTGATGCTCCAGAGTTCTCCAACTCAACATCAATTATGTATTTATGCATATCACCGCTTATTGACTTAAATAGATTGTTTCAAGAAGATCATATGGATATTACGTCTATTGGCACTACTTTAGATATAATTTACAATTAATACGCTTAGTAAGTGGGTTCTAGGATGATCCAGATTTATGCAGGAACGCAACAGAATACACAAATAACCATAGAAACAAATATGCAGTGGAAATAACACTTCATTTCATTAATCAATAACTGAAACTTGTTTATATACAGAATGGAAATAAACTAGCTAGATTGCTAGTAGCTTATCTCTGAGAAGAGATGTGGCAGCTACATGCCTCTAAACTCTGTGTTACAATGAGGCTCGAAGGCCTATATATTATTGAGAAACAATGGAAACCCTACACATCCAAAATCCTAACCCTAGAAGGTGAAACGCCTTAATGTGGGCCCCATTGGGTAACTTGGTACATCAATTTCCCGGGGTCGTAACTTTAGCATACTACCTCCGTTTAACGCGCATGATATATCGTTAGAAAGATCCGTTTAAGGACTACATCCATAAACAACAAATATTGAGTCTGGATCAAACTCACATTTGCCCGACCATTTGATGCCAAAAAAACGTCGTTTAGGGCCTCAAAACGACTCCGGAATTTTAGGACCCGAAAACTGCCAAAAATAGTAAATTGTGCTACAATTAAGGAAACTGTAAAACTGAAAGAAACAATGGTGGGGGTCCAAGAGGAATAGGTGGGTGGCCACCAATATCCTCCTGGATCATAGGAAGCACATTTGGAGCACATCGTGTTATTTAATTAGAGCACAAAAAAGACCTCTTGAGTTTTTAGATAGTGCAAGTACGGTACATGTACAACCATTGAGGTTTGAGAGTTATTCCAATACACATAGATCATGGACACTAGATGATTTCATTCTTTTGGGCAAAAGCTTTGTAACCAAGGTGATTGATTCTCTAAATATAAGGTTTATGGATTTACCTATATTTAATGCTTCCATGTTTTTTCATTCATCATCATTATTCTGAGGAGATGGACGATAGAGATGCTCAAACAAAGGATGGTTAACATGTTTATGTGAAAATTTTCATGTTGGGGATTCACCTATTGTGGACATTGAAAGATGTTTGGGTGAGATGGATGAGTTTATTTGTACTATTTATAAATCATACCAAAAAAGAATATGTTTGGAGCATACCTAAATTGTTTGAAGGTTTTCCATGTCTAATGTGGCTATGGAAAACTATTCATCTTACAACTAGTACAACAATATGTGAAAGAGGCTTCTCAAAATTAAATTAAATAAAAAATGATGATAAATGAAGACTTTATTTAAAGTCATTAGATGTCTTAATGTTTCTCTCTCTTAGTGCACCTCATGCTCTAAATGAGGTAGATTAAAATTCTATTTATGATGTATGGAAACTAAGGAAAGATAGAAACCCTCTCTTCCATTAGGAAAATAGCTCTATCTACCCCATGATGTAAATTTCAATAATTTTGAATAATAATGATGATGATGGTTAACGTCCATTAAGACCAGACTTTGGTCTATCAGACCTAAAGAAACCAATTAATTAGTTTTTTTTTAATTATATTCCTATGCTCAAAGAGCTTGGTGAGAAGCGTCCCGAGCTCACTATAATTTTAACAAGTTAAAAGGCTAAGAAGGTTGGTATTGCAACAAAGATTATGAAACAGAGATTTAATGTGGGTGTACGCAGGGCACTCTAAGAGGAAGTGATTTTCATCTTCAATGTTCCTGTTCTCATAGAGATGGCAAACCCTTTCCACCCACCCATGGTGTTTTAGGAACAGTCCTGTGACCTGTTTCACTATGGAGATCATGAGAGTTCATTCTTTTTTTTAACAATAACGGTTATGATATATTAAAAGAGTGGTGTAACCACCAAAACAGAACCAGTTTTACAAAATTCCCTTGAGGTAGCGGCAGAAGGAGCTCAGAGTCTCAACATACGCCCTTATGGAAGCGGCAACATAGATTTAGAATTCTATATACGCCCTTATGGAAGTGACAAATAGGTACTGTTATGTCAGTAGTTTTTTCTCTCCATTTTGGTTTGTTTTCTTCAATTTTGGTTTGTTTTAATTTCACCTTCAATCATAGGTTTGATTACTTCTCAGTTTTGGTCTTTTTGGGAGAGTCTATTGGTGATTTATTAGTTTTTAATAGTTTTTGAGTACATTTTCTTTAGATTTTGTTTGTCTTTTTAATAGTCTTTTTAGATTTTTGAAAGGGATAAAGAAAGTTTATATTCAAAGGTTGAATTAATAAGATGTTAAGAGATCAAGCTAACTTGTTCTTTCAGCCTAATAAAGCCCTGAACCTTCGACAATTTATCAAAAAGCTGTAAAATTGCGATAAATTGGCACAGGAAAGATTCTTGTAGCGCTGGCGAAAAAGTTAATGAAGGAAGCGCTACAAGAAAATCGCGCCTCTTGGTTTTTCAAATTTTTTGCAGATTTTTCATCATGGGTATCAGCTAAAAGTGATTGATGGTCTTTTTCAAGGTTGTTTAACACGTGTGATGGCAGTAAGACATGCATTTCAGTCTATTTCAGTCACTCAGCCAAAAAACGGTTTCATAAGTGCTAAAATCGTGGAGTCAGTTAGACAAATCATCAAAGCTCGGTTTTAAACTGTCAAAGGTTTCGATTCATATGCATTTTTATAGGAAGGTAAGTTCGTGGAGGAGAATAGAGCGCTGAAAAAGCTGGATTATGTTCCCGTGAAGAAATACAGCACTTGCAACGTTAGCAGAAAATTAGGGCTTCTTAATTCTGGCATTTGTGGTCGAAGAGATAAGCTGGGGACACCTGTGCACCTAAGGAAAGACCGTTGCCACTTTAAGATGAAGCCTTGAGCCACGAAATTTTAAAAATTGGTATGTACATTGCTGCAAAACCCTTTTAGCTCAAAATTTGGGTTTTTCTGGTCCTTAGGTGATTCGAAGAAATTGGCTGTTTAAAAGGTTAGAATGGGACATAAAGTATCATCTTCATTGCTGAAATAGTCACCAGGAACTCTGATAAAAGATCTGAAGGAACAGAGCACTAAAAGCCTTTGAATTTAAAACAGCCAGCCTGTGAAATTGAGTGATTGTCTGAAGGAAGAAAGTTATAATTTGTGCTCCCATATAATTGAAACTCTGGTGAGGACGCATGGTGATTATAAAGAGCTGCTTGAATGGAGTTTTGTTTTTAACCTAATGCCAATATGAACCAGCATTTTCAGAAATCAGCATGTACAGGATTTCTATATTGACTGGTTATGCTAATTTTCATACAGAGGTTGTTTTGCTGTTCTATTTGAGTGGTTTGTAAACTTCTGAATTTATTATGAGATGTGAAATCATTTGCAAGAAGAACCAGTCCCGAATGATTACAAGACATACAAGCAGCATGTACAGGATTTGGTGACAATTTGGGGCTAGGATACAGATTTTGGCAAACACTGGTGTATTTGTCCCTTCTTTTATTGCTGACAGTTCAGTTTGATTTGATGAGCATATGGGTGACCTTATATGAAGTACTGGGAGTATTAGGGTTTCAGATGAAGTTGTATTGATGTTTTTGGATGCAGGCATTTGAGTGGAGCTTTAATATACCATATCCACAAGTTCTCCATTTGCCTTTAAGTACTCTGAACATTGCACTACCATTGTGAAATGTACAAAATAGTTTGTCATAAGAAAGGAGTTTCTGTTTGAAGACACAAAAGACTGTTTGTACTCAACCCTAAAACCAGGAATTTGATTGGTACATGTACCCTAACAGTTCGAAATTGTACATGAGGGTGTAGTTTGAAGTTTGAGCAGAGCTATATGGTCCTTATAACAGCTTTCATCAATGTTTAACTTGATCTCATGCTGTATTTATCCATGAACTGAATTATATGATTGACTCAGGTTAAAACTGACACTGCAAGCCTGTACAGGGATACCTAGCAGAGTGAGAAGGTGGTCAAACAACAGCAAGCTAATTTCTAAGCATTTCTGGATCATTAAACTAGATTGTTTTCTATCAGTTGAAGGGAAACTATGGGAAAAAGTGGGAAGATAAACAGAGCAGAACCCTCAGACCTAACTTGGGTCCAAAAACTTCCAGACTGTGCAGAGATGTTTCAGCAGGCAGGGTGGTTGAGCTTTTTCAAGAAAATTGATGGTTTTAATTCTCAGGTTTCTTGCAGGTTTGCCAAAGGACTTAAGGAGGACATGATCATGATGGATGCATTGATATTTAAGTTAACTGTGGAATTGATATCAGAAGCTACTGAAATCAAGAATGAAGGAGAACATTGGTTTAAGAAATCTCCTTTTGAATTTGACCCTCAAAGATATTTACTGCCTAATGTCATTCCTAACTGGAGCAAAGGGATCCCCATTCAAAACTTTAGAAAGGAGTGGATTGAGCCTTTAAGAATCCTTCAAAGTTATGTGACTTGTGAAGGAAGGTACTCCTTTGTCTTTAAGTACCATTTCAGATTCCTGCAGCACTTAGTAGGGGTGTCTAAAATGAATTTGCCTTTCTTTTTCCTGAAAAGCCTGCAGAAGATGGCAAGCAAAATAAAGGAGCAAGATGATCACACCTCACAGTCACTGTTTCATCATGGCCTTATTAAACTAATTATTACTACAGTGCTACAGCATGAGGGAAGGAATTGGGATTTCTTCTTATTTTGGTTTGACATTCATCCTCAAAAAGAAGACCAACAACCCAAAAGACAAACTGACAAAGGTAAGGTGATGATAAAAAAGCTGGGGCATTCAATCACATCTACCAGCAAGGGTGAGATTAAGGTCAAGAAGGTGACTGAGCAAGTCTCAGAACATGCACAGGGTGACAGTCAGTTCAAAGTGGATTCAAAGTATCCTAAAGCCAAATATACATTGTTTGCAGATAAGGAGGTACAGCCTGGTTTGACTGTTGACATGGAGAAAGCTGCCACTTTTAAAGAAGAATTACAAAATAAACCTAGAAGCCCCCTTACCATCATATCTGAAGATGAAGGGTATATGTTGGAGGATGAGCAGCAGGTTATCATGACTGAACCAAGTACAGAAGCATTGGAAGATTTACCTACTTCAAGGAGCAAATCAGTAAAACCTAAGAGGAAAAAGAAGAAAAGTATCAATACAAACAGAAAGCTTAGAACCAGGCCTACAAACAAATTCAGGTGGAACATGAAGAAACTCCTCAACCCTAAACTAGATTCCAAGCAAGAAGCAGTGTTAAT
>LPNX011076892.1:121588-203764 GCA_001517045.1 Pseudotsuga menziesii
ATGTTTAAACTTCAATACAGGCTTTTTGTTAGACTTTTATGATATATATGCATCTTTATCAGTGATTGTGTTTGATTTAGTTGTTGCTTATCTGATGAATGTATTCCCTATATGCTCTTGAGGTTTATGACCAAAACATTTAAAACAAAAACCCTAAACCCTAGTTTGAATTGAGATTTTCTCTTGAGATTGTGTTGGCTTGTTCCCCTAGCCTTAGGAACAATTTCTGGCACAAACAGGTACCAATCTTCATTAACCGAGAAATGATATTTTTAGAAAACTCTAACACTAAACAGAACTTCAGACTACACGAGAAAAATTGATTTAACCAAGTCTATCCTATCTAGGAGTTTAGAAGGATATATACAGGGAAAATCAGCAAAACGAGTCATGCAACACAAAAGACAGTCCATAATTTTCAATTAAACTTCCCTTCAGAACTGGACGAAGAACCTGGAATGTGAGGAGCCTCGTGCTTGACGATGTTCAGGGAGAGCTTGTCTACCTTGATTTCCAGCTCCGCTATCAGTCCAATAACCGCATTCTCAGACCTCTTCACCTTGCGCTTTTTTTTTTTCCACAGATATGCCAAGTCCTTATCCACATTTTCCAATCTCTGACCACCTTCAGTGTCAATAGCATCAACCTGATCCTACAACACCTTGATGTCATGCTTCATTTCCCTAATAATCACTACCACAGGCCTTGAGGCTGAGGATGCACTGGAGGATGCAGACCCGGCTTCCATTATGACAATCAAAATCTCCTTCCCATTCACCAAACAACAGCAAAACTCCTGTAATTTCCCATTTTTAACCACGCAGACAATGCCAATGGAGAATTCTGCCCTTCTCGACCACTGTATAAAATCATTACCGCACAGGGACGCTGTCAACCCTGTATCACTCATCATGCGAGCCATAAAACCTGCCATGAATTCACTCAATTTTCCCAGCTTCGACAAGACATCCAGTGTTTTCGCACCAGGTGAGGGGACGGATCCTTGGTGCGCATTTAACCTCTTTCTACCAGCTGACAACAGGCCATGTGCTCGCATGCTTCCACCTGCGTTTGGATCGTGTGAACACATTTCAAATCTCTTCGATGGGGCCCACGAGAGGGGAGGCCTCAAGGACTTAGCCTCGGTCCTATGGGGGAATGCAAATAGTTCCAAAACCATTGATTTTTAGCTCTCCAGGGCTAAGAGAGGAACCCAAGTTTGCTGCTTGGTCAACATCTTTGTTATTTTCCCGCAGCACATGGAAGAACTTGATTTTGCTGAAAGCGAGTGCTACTACCTTGATTTTATGGATTAGTTGCTTGAGATGCATTTGGTTCGGAATAAGGTTCTCGTTCATTGCTTGGATAATAATTCTTGAATCTCCAAGAACAGTTAGCTCAATGATACCTTGATTCTTGGCAATCCTTAGCCCATGCCAAAGTGCCAAGGCCTCAGCCATGTTATTAGTTTCCGATCCTAGACCCCAAGTGAAAGAGGTTTCCAAGAGTCCTTCCGGAGTGATAAAAACTCTGCCCCCCCCCCTGCCGCTCCACCATGAGAGTTCATTCTTATCTTGGCTATATTAGTTTTTTTCTTTGAACTAGTTAAGACAGAGAGATACTTTTGATCTTCTAGAGTAGGGTTGATGACCTCCTTATAATATCTTAAAATAAATAAATATAAAATAAATGAAAGCAATTTCCTTGATTGATATTTTTTGAATTGTATCAATTTCTATAAAATGATAGTTTTGTTGCTCTCCTGGATTCTTTTGGAATAGCACGAAAGTGGTTTTTTAGTGTGAAAAAAATGATAGTTTTGTGAATAATTTTGATTTGAAAAAAATTGTGTTAATTTATGGTTTTGTTGAAATTCCAAGTTCTTCATTAATTGGTTGGAAGTGTGTCATTAATTTTTTCTTATCAATTAAAGTACAATTTGTTTTACTTACCTTTTAAATTTGATTAATAATAAATATATCTATATTTAATTATTGATGTATTATATGATTTATTCAATTTTTTTTGTAAGTAAGCACCTACATAGTTTCAAACCACTTATTTTATTCTAAACACACAGAGTTCTATAATTTATCAATGTTTAAAGTAGTTACCAAAATTTTCAAAACTCATTCAAACTTAAAAAAACATTTTTATTAAAAGACTTAATTAATAGTACTTATAGTTTTACGAAAAAACATTTTTATTTAAAAAATTAATTATAAAATTGATTTGAAAAAATTATAAAAATTTTCTTTTAAATATTTTTATCCTGAAACTTAGACATTTCAATAATTTTTTAATCCCAAAATTTAATTATCTTGAAACTTAATTATATACTATCTTGTGCTTAATTATATCTAAAAGATACTTGGCTACATAAAAGTAAATACTTATACTATCTTGCACTTAATTACGCCGTAAGACGTTTAACAAGTGGGAGTCGACTCCCTGAGTTAATGCTGTTTTTTTTCTATCCGTCGATATTTTTCATCCGACGATTCAGATAATCTTCATCGTTGATGTCCAGTCCGCCATTGCTGCTGTTGTCCAGTTCGCCATTACTACTGCTGCTTATGGTCAAGTGGTCCAGTCTGCCATTACTGCTGCTGTCCAGTCTGCCATTACTACTGCTGCTTACGGTCAAGCGGTGCAGTCCGCCATTACTGCTGCTGCCGCTGCATCTGTGGATTTGTTGATTCAAGAACCAACATTTTAATAAGAAAAGAAATCGCTTTAAATGGAATCATTGAACGTATTCGCTTGCCCGGACACAACGCGCCTTCGATCGACCGGAAACAAAACAACCGCACCGTATATTCTGTATTATGACCGGACCAGAAACAATATCCCCCGCCTATCTATCCCTCTCTCATGAACACCACATCCCTCGGTAGGCAAACGTGCAGGTAAAACTGAAAACAGCTGTATCTGTCCTTCATCTTGCGAGCGCTTGAAGTAGACGTGTGATTTGTATGTAAGCAAAGGTCTGGGCTTCAATACAATGTAATAGACTGGGAAAAACAGGAAAATAAACAGTGCAAACCTAGAGGAATATTTATATTAACTAGGGTTTTATAACGAGAAATGAAATAGGTTACAGGGAATATGGCAGGGAAGATTGACCTATTTTGGAGATTTTTTGTAGATACAAGACAACAGTAGATCTCCCTTCGATATAACGTTTAATCATTTGAATTTTGTTGTACCTTTTTTTTTCTCAGGAAATACATAGGCAAGTAGCAGACTAGTGCATAAAGGTCTAACATTGTAGGTATTAGTGCGAAATAATAAGAATATTACTGTCATAAGAGAGATGTTGGGAACAATAAAATACATGATTGGCGCAGCAGGACCCTGTGGCTTTGGCTCTAAATCCACAGCTAAAGACGTCACTGCTGGTTGCAGCCTTAACTCTGTAATTGCAATAATCACTGGCAATAGTAGGCTTACTCTGGTAACTTGCCTCATCTTCTATATTAAATCTTGTTGTCTGCTTGAATCGATTAGTTTTAGCTGATGATTTCTTATTCAAATATGTTTGATGTACATGTGCAACCTCTGGAATTGGAGCTAAAACCGCAAGAGTTCTAGCTAAACGAGGGGCAAGATTGATCTTTCCTGCAAGGAATCTCAAAGTAGCAGAAGATGTAAAATCTATTATTCAGAAAGAAATTCACACAACATAAATCATTGCATCGATAAGAAGATTTTCTGTAAACTTTGAATCCAGTGGCTTGCTGCTCAATGTTGTTATGTAAGTCTTATTAAATTTCAGCCAAAATTTCTTATGTCTATGACCTAATGGAGATATTAAAGAAACCTACCAAAATAAATGGGATACTTTGAAGCATGCAGTAACTAATGCAGAACTGTGTATGTTATATGTTATTTCACTCTTAGCAGACCCTGTAACTCTATGCAGACTGAGCCATAGAATCACCCTCGAAAAGCATAGCATAGAAATATCTCTTTGCAATCGACTTGCATGTAAAAACCAACACCAAGCAAAAAGTTGCATGCATGGCAGATGGGTAGATAAGAATAGTTGTTGAATATGTGTACAGCAAAAAGTTGCATGCATGGCAGATGGGTAGATAAGAATAGTTGTTGCATATGTGTACAGCAAAACGTTGCATGCATGGCAGATGGTAGATAAGAATAGTTGTTGCATATGTGTACAGATGGAGGGCGAGCAAGTGTAATGCAGTCAATCAACACTGTCAATGCATTGGATGTCGCAGCCGATGTGAGAGCGAGCAGGTTTGTCAGGCTCGAGCAAACAAAAAGTTATTTTAGACCATAAAATGGTTGGCTTTAAAACTTAGGAAAAGACTAGATATAAAATGAAAAATCATGGCATAAAAAACTATTCCATATGTTACACAGCTTTCAAAACTCAGTGGATTGCAATATTCCCTATGTTACACAGCAGGGAATATTAATTAAAAGTATATTGCAACTCCACATTTAATTTCCAAGTTGCAGCACTAATTGCACAGAGTGAGCTCACGCAGCCCACACAATTCATCAAGAGACGTCACGAGGAGGAGATTACGGTTGATAGCAATCTAGGGTTCGCAGCTCTAGGAAGCTCATACCACGATTTTGAAGAGAAGTCAAGAAATCTGGATCCATAGTTCACAGGAAGGAGACCTGCAAGGCCATGGCACTAATCAATACCCCACCCATGGTGATTGTGGGCGTTGTTGGTTATATAAATATACCTAGAGGGCTCATAACCCTTAATGCAGTGTGGTATGATCACTACATTAGCGAGGAGGCGTGGAGGCAGTTTTACAGGGCCAAGAAAAAAGGTTTATAGTAAATATGCCAAAACGTATGACTGCTATGTATTGTTGCTCTTATTGTTTTTTCCTTAGACCCACACATGGTTATGTATTGGGGATATGAGTTGTTTAAACGATGCGTCTTTGTTTATATTATTTTCATGTTGCGATTTTTTAATTTTTACTTCTCTTTCACATGATTTCGTTTTCTTTTCTTGTTAGATTTCTTTCCAACAAAATGTTATTAATTTCAAAAAGGTTTATTGCTGTATATATATAAGATGATATATATACAAGTTACAAGTCCACACTAGTCTTCACCTATCTCCAAGGATACTAATCTTCGCACTAGCTCCAAGCATCAAATCCACACAGAGAATTCAATGGAAATATCATCCAGATGAAACATTTAAATGCTATGGAAACAGAGAGTCCACACAGGGAATTCAATAGAAATATCATCCTCATGAAACATTCAAATGCCATGGAAACAAAGAGCCATAGCTTGCACAAGCCCTAAGAACACCAGGTAGAGGTGCCACACAAGGTACACATGCAAATTACTAAACACAAAGCCAATGAAGGACACATATTTAAGAGTGAACAACTCAATGCTTTCTTATAAGCCATATATATTTTTTCTCCATTAATCTTCCTATTCACTCTTTTTTTTTCTAAATAATAGTGCGAATAGTAAATGTGCTTAACTCTAAGGATCAGGTTCTCAACATTAAACTAAGCATTATTAGTATTGGATTGTGTAAATATGTCACTTTATTTTTTTTTTATTTTTTAAATAATAGTGTGAATAGTAAATGTGCTTAACTCTAAGGTTCAGGTTCTCAACATTAAGCTAAGCATTATTAGTATTGGATTGTGTAAATATGTCACTTTATTAGTTATTTTTGCAAATTGAAACACACAAAGAAAATTATAGCTGTATCAGTAAATCCAATGCAACACAAGCAGAAAAAAAGATACATTACTCATCATTAATGCACTTTAATGGCACAAAGAAAATTATAGCTGTATCAGTAAATCCAATGCAACGCAAGCAGAAAGAAAGATACATTACTCATCATTAATGCACTTGATGGGACAGTGGCTGCGCAATGGCTTGTTGTTCAGCAACCATCCCATTAAATTATAGCTGTATCAATAAATCCAATGCAACGCAAGCAAAAAGAAAGATACATTACTCATCACTAATGCACTTTGAGCAGGCTTTAATGGGACGGTAGCTGGGCAATAGCTTGTTGCACAGGCACCATCTTATTAAAGCCTACCCATCAAGCTAGTTAATTTTCGCCTCCTAAAACAAATTGATAAAGACTATAATGTTTTTTAATCAAACCTATGAGCTAGGGAGTGTTTACTCTAATCACTTTTGATATTAGATCTCAATGGGTGAGCTATTACGATTTAAACTAGATCTCAATGGGTGAGCTATTATGATTTAAACTAAAATGAATATAGACCCAAAATCAATTAGACCTAATTATTAGATCTTGATGGATGAGTTGTTATGATCTAAACTTAAATGGATATATGCCCATACCTCTATATATGTCTCTTGATGGACTTATTGTGACTTATCATCTTTAAGATTTTCATTCAAAATTATGCATCTTAAGAAGAGGACATAGAGGGTGACGCAATCACAATAATGGAATGAACCACTTCGATGGCATTGCAACTTGCAAGGTAGATTTTTATTCAAAATTATGTAGCTTAAGAAGAGGACATAGAGGGTGACGCAATTACAATAATGGAATAAACCATTTCGATGCCATTGCAAGGTTGACTATTGTTATCAACAATAGTCTTTGTGATCTATAAATGTAAGGTTTATGGCTTTCCACGTAATCGAAAGACCTTAACTTTTATTATGCAGTTTTTTTCCAATTTAAAACTATTTAATTTAAAAAAATAAAAGTTTAAATTTATTTACGAACTTGACTCAACCATAAAAAAAATTGGATTTCTCTATCTTAGTCCATGTTAGAGGTCAAACTTCATACTCAAATCCCATTAAACTTGTGAAAAACAACATAATCGAAAAAAAACGATGAATGTAGTATTTCACCCTTTGTGAAGAATATAATGTTTAAAATTATTGTATCAACCATAAGATTGTATTTACTAGAATTTGTGGTTCAACACTTCAAATTGTCTTTCTTGTTGTATATGCCCACATCTCCTTGCTTAGCTTACAACATGGCGTTCTTTTATTGCACCCCTAGGTACAATTGCTAGTTATATCTGAAAGACAACCACTACCTACTTCGGAATTTCGTAGGATGAAGGTAAACCCGTTCCCTTTTAGTTAAGTCCCATCGATACAGAACCTTACTCCAGAGATTTTCTTTTTGTTGCAGGTATTCTTGATTGGGGTGAACTTCTCCTTTCTCGCTTAATGCTCTTTCTTTCATTGTTTCTTTGTGTTACACAGCAAGTTGAGAGAAGTTTTTATCTTTGCTTTTATATAAGTTAATGCAATGGTGGTTACTTTCTTTTATCTTACTTGTTTTGAAGGCTGGTGTCGGTTCATGAATTTGGTATCCACTTAATGCAATTGACTAAACGACATGGAAAATTTCTAATAATTGAAAAAAATAAATAAATCAATCTAACAAAGAGAACCTCTATTCAATAAACTTATACTATAATGACCAATCTTGTTCTCTCCCTCAATCTTTCGGCGAAACATAGGGCCTAGGGCCCATTAGAACACTGTAGCGTCAGCTGTTCCAGATCTAGAGAGATGGATTGCTCCTCTCTCCAC
Organism: Pseudotsuga menziesii; assembly: GCA_001517045.1. Classification (NCBI taxonomy): domain Eukaryota; kingdom Viridiplantae; phylum Streptophyta; class Pinopsida; order Pinales; family Pinaceae; genus Pseudotsuga; species Pseudotsuga menziesii. The sequence continues at coordinate 129,164 of LPNX011076892.1, forward strand.
GTATAATCCTTATACCAGATGAAAGATTCCAAGTGGTCTCAGAATGGGTGAAACGCCAGATCATAAAACTTATGATTTGCACAATTTACCCTACTCTTTTTGAAATATTTAAGTTGCTCAATGATATGGAAAAATGGTTAAAAATTGTAATCTCAATGGATTACTATCAACAATACATTAATTAATTAGTTGGTTGAGTTGTTGAGTTGTTCACATTGCTTAAAATTAGTGACCCATAGTATTTGATGACCCATGGTATTGTTTTTATGTAATCTTTTAAATTATTACTGCTTAATATAAAGAAGGCACTATTGCCCACCCATTCAATATGCCCATTGTGTTTTTTCTGTCCTTTACTGTCTTTTCTAATATTTTATATGGTATCAGAGCATGGCCTGATCCTTGTCTTGGTAAGCCTTTTCGCACAAAAGCATTGACTAAGCCAGAAAAACGGAACACACTCCTCCTGGAGTATTTTTTTTTTCTCTTCTTGGAAGCACCGCACACACAGTGAAAGCATAGTGCCAACCCCCTTTCTGTAGAGACAAAGCCTGGTGCCACCACACTGTTCATTCAATGAAAGCCCGGGGAACTTCCCGCACTTAGACCAATTTTTGGTACCACACCCCCCACCCCAAAGCGAGTGTACAAGGAGCAGTGCCTGTTTTAATCAGTTCAAAAAAAAAAGAGGGAGATCTCTTGTTAGTTATATCAAGATGGCTACATCAAGAAAAAGTTTCACAAGTTGATAAGTTTTATTGTGAAGTATTGTTGACGCTGAGCCAAGCCCTTTAGTTTCCTAAGACTACAAAATGAAATTACAACTTAAGAATTTCACAATAAAACTTACAGCCCTTTTACCAACACAGCTTTAGCTTTAAACTTTTCACCAAAAAATTGCACACTATACATTTACCTTTATATTTTCAATTGTTTAAAAACCGACATAAAAAAATATTACAATCAATCAAAATGACAAATATAAACCATCTCCTTCTCACACATCTCCCAACAAGAAGACTATCTCCTTCTCACATATCAGGGCCACATAGAAGCCTGCCTGTGGCCCAGACCCCGCACACATATTTAGCAGCATTGCTCACATCGCAGAACATTTCCATCTTCTTTCCGTTGACATTAAAGCTCTTGGATCTGTGCTTTTTCCAGAAGAACCATGGCTTCGTATCAACCTTGACATATAATTTCGACTTGGGTCGCTGACATTTACACTGAGGCCTGTTCCAATAGATTCCTGTTCCAAAAAAAAATCTTAAACAAATTTTAAAGAAATTGTGTATCTTTTATCTTTCTCTATTTAGAGAAAAGTGGATAAGAAAGCATTCCATGGATTAAGTGTAAAATATTGGCAACTCCCAAAAAAACAAAGTTTAAAAATATCTATCTTTTCAATTTGTCTCTTGACATAACAAAAAGCTTTTAAATACCAATAATGAAATCCCCAACCAATAAAAAGACGAATGACCACAAAGATTGTAATGACTTTAACCTACATAAATGTTTTAATTGTTTATTATCACTCTTTATATATAAATTTATGTATTTTAAGTTTTTATTTAAAGCGCATATATATATCCTACGTCAACTTGGTGTTGAGCATGATTACAAAATGAAGTCAACAAAACTCTCCCCTCTCTCTTTGATGTAGAGACAATTTATGGCTACATAAAGTATAGGTAATACAATGTCGAATAGCTCTTCCCCTCATAAAAGATTAAATTAAATTTAAACAAAAGATACTAAGCTTGAATTGTTTCAAGTATATTTATGGATCCACTTAGATCACATGTCAATTGACATCCCAAGAGTTATAACATCCATATTCTCACATATTTTTGCTTATGTTTATCACGGTTTTTTTATATTTGATTTAAAGTTATTCAATAATTTTCATTTTACTTAATGTGTTAATTTTAGATTTAGCGATGTTTTAATTATTGATAAATTCTTTTACTAATGAATTTAATATTTATATACATAAATAATTATCAAATAAATAAATTTATATATAATTGTATTCTTTGTAGAGATTAAAATATAATTTATTAATATTAATATTTAGTTATTATTTTTTAAAGATAATTTTATATCTTAATTATAAAAAACATTTCTAAACCCAAAAATATTATAAATATTTGAAAAAAAATACATTAATTTGATTTACATCAAAAACTATATTAATACTACAAACATGTTAAACTCAATTCTTAAATCATATAAACAAGCACAATAGTTGCAAGGGAGCTAGTCATTCTAGTGGAACTGTGTTTACATTTTGTTTAATTGATGTATAAATAAAACCAATTAGTTTTGTATATTTAAAGTAATTTATATTTAAAAGCATAATTAGGGAGTGCACCTTTTAGCCAAACAAGCTTGTAGGGATATTTTGAATCATTACTCTCTATATTTTAGTAGTTTTGGAGCATATTTAGCTTTGTAAGAAGTATAGTGAATTTGGGATAACAATTCAATCAATTAATCTAACTACACATAGAAATACCCCCCTAGTCTATAAGACTACTTTTTAGAATCATATTTAAATTTAATTAAGGAGGAGAATCTATAAATAGAGAGAGAATCACATGAAACTGTCATAATTTCCTAATAAAAAAGCTTGCAATTATTGAATTTTGAAAGCTTTATCTTCTTTGTTTTTCAAATTAGCATTTTTTTTAATGAATATAAGAACATCCCAGCCATATATGAATACATGAATATATGAATATGTCATATTTTGAGCTTGACTTCCCAGCCGTAAGGCAAGTCTTATGTATCATATAGAATTATAGAGTTTGTATTTTGTGTTTGGTATGCATTGAAGGATGGTAACTTAGCTTCTACTTGTCATTGTACAAGGCCTCAAGAAGAGGATATAACGAATATATCGGATCCAAAGGCAAAGATATAAGTCATATTTCTAATGAATAGAAGATTATGCAGTATAGCCGTAAGATCAAAGTTTAGACAAAGACAGACATGATTGAGGAAGATGAAGAAAAATTAGTCTAAAGTCAGGTTGATGAAAAATAGAAGGCATAATTAAGAAATATTTCATATTTGGAGTCAATGCACATTTTATGTAGACGATGCATATATTATAATTATTATTATTCACAATTGTACCATGTAAAGAGCATCTCAAGGAAGATTAAGAATTGAGAAACATATGAGTTTACAGCTTTGTCTTTAAAATAACAATGTAGTTAAATTAAGGATTGGTGCCAAATGGGTGATGGAATCTTTATGAAACACTCTTTCAAATAATCTTATGTAAGTAACATATTGAAAAGTACATTCACTCTAGTAAAGAGATAAGCTACACAAATTTTGTTATGACCTTATGTTTTGATTAATCTCATATAAGGACGAATATTGAAAAAATCTTTGGTTATCGATCTTGGCTCTGAAATTTTCTCCATAAATTCGAATATTATGTCTTTGCTTCTTTTCTCCCAAATGCTACCTGATGTGGTGATTAAGAGAAAAAAAATAAAAGTAATTGAGGCAGTAAACATTAATAATACCATAGTTTTTAATGAGAAAAAAAAAGCAACAACTACACCTATGCTTCTTTTATAGTCAAAATTAAAAAATAAATTTAATCATATTCGATGCTTTTTAAAATGACAATTTGAACTGATCCTATAACCACATTGAAGTGAGTCGAAAACATAAAGAAGTGAAGCAAATTGAACAATCGAATCACAATTCATAAACATTTTAACCTATAGTTTTACGACCTCTAAATGAAAAAAAAAACACTGTAAAGGGTTTCTCGGACATTTAATGGACCTCAGATAAAAAAAAATGGACTGTGGCCTCAGAGGTGAGGCATCAATGCACTATTTGACATTAATTTTAATAGTTATGGTACAACAAATGGCCATAGAACGAGTTTAAACCTTTACATCAATTCATGGAAATCGTTGTATTGTACAAATTTGTTCATCATCGTTCAAAAAATCAAGCAAAAAGTTTTAAAAACAAAATCCCAATTCCAAAGTTTATCTATATATCCCAAGTCCAGGTGTAATCCCAACTCCAAATTTGTCTAGATAAAGACCCAGTTCATAGAAGTTTCAAACAAAACACGATATTCCAAGTCTAGATTGTTCTACTGATCCCATCCGATATATCCCTACCTTCATTTTCTGGTCATTGTGGCTCCTCCGCAATCTATGTATCTTTGAGAATTTCACACCATCAGCCACTTATCTCATTTACAAAATTGAAGATTTGTTTGCCCATTACCCTGTTCCTCCTTGCAAAAAAAAGATCAGAAAGATTGGTCCTCAGCCTCTTCATGACTTTCCTGTAGGGTATTTTGATGGTGCAGCTCAAAAAAAGTTGGGGGGTGCTGGGTTTGTGATCTATATAAGTGAAACCCATTACTATTGTTTCTCTGTGGGCTGTGGTATTGGAACCAACACTAGAGCAGAACTGATGGCACTTTGGTCTCTGCTTAGAACTATCATCCTGATGGGACTGCCCATTAAGAAGATATTTGGTGATTCAATGGTGGTTATATCATGGGTCAAAAGACTGTCGGTCCTTAATATACGCACTTTGAAACACTGGTGCGAAGATATTTTCTCCATGTTACAACTGGTACCTTCTGTGGCCTTCAATCATATCTACCGGGAACACAACATACTTGCTGATGAACTTTCAAAGAAGGCACTATCTTTGGATTTGGGTTCTGGTATCTTCATGGAATACATGGATGGGATACATATTAGTGAGGGACATTTTGCTCTCTTTTGATGGCTGTAACTTCTCCTATTACAGCATCCAGTCATATGATTCAGTATTTACTTTTTTGTTTCCTGTTTTGAGATATTTTCAGCATGTTGTTGTGCTTGCCTGGAACGATATGTTTAAAGGATACAGATAGTAAAATTCTGACTTGATATATCAGGAGTGATGAATAAGTCTGATGAGATTCAGACTTAGTTTCGCTTATCTTTATTTTTGAATGCTGGCTGTTATATTATTTCAGCATGCTGCTACTGTAATGTTTCTTGCTGATATTAGATAGTATAGCTGACTTGTATGCAGTATTGATTGCTGTCTCTGTATGTTACTAGATTGATTATCAGTTGTGAAGATAACCCACTATTGAGTGGCTGTACTGGGAGCTGTTTTATAACAGACACTACTATAACTGTTAATGATGTCTTTTGATTCTATATGAATATCAAAGACTGGTAATTTTTCCTTTGAAAAAAAAAAGATTGTTCTATATATCCCAAGTCAAGCCGAGATTTGTTTTAGTACGGCAAATCATGATACAAGATATGCAATAAAAATTTTCGATAAGAAAAATATATGCAACAAATAGAATATATAAAATTAAAATTTAGTGCAAATGTGAACGTGCAATTTTAAATGTTTTTTAGTTTTTATTTGATTTTTTTATTTTGTTTATTTCAAACAAATGTCACATCTAGGAATGGCTAATTAGTCTAATCAAGTCCTCCATCAAATTAGAAAACAAGAATATGTGATTTAAAAATAAAAATAAAAATATTTACTATTTTATAAAAAGAAAAATTAACAATTATTTTTTCCAAAACATTACATACTTAGCACAAATTGCTAATAAAAAATAAAAAGTCAATATGTTTTGAATTGCAAGGGGATTACTATAGTCCATGCCTTGGCGGGGACTAAAAGAATTTAATTTAATCTTCTTTTATTTACTAATATGTATTTATATGAACATTATATTTGTAAACACAATAAATGAAAATGTGGTTTTATGAACATTAGATTTGTAAACACAAGAAATGAAAATATTTGTTATAGTTATTATTAATGTAATCACCACTAAATACTAATCACCTATTTGAGAGTAGGAAAAGACTAAACATGAAACAATATGTTTTTTTTAACAGAAATGAGTAACTTGAAATATATTATAGAAAAGAGGATTTACATGCTGAGGAATAAGCCTATATAGCTTAACTTCAGAATCGAGACTAAGAGTTCACAAGGTAAATAAGTTTCCTATTGTTGACGTACTTTCTTGTCGACCCAGGTTCATAGTTCCTTGTTTGTCAACAAAGCCCAAGATATCGGCCCGACATAGTATAACTCTGTTAGCAATACCTACGACGCAGATGAAGTCTCACCCAAGATATCTATGGGGACTGTTAGAACCAAGTTTTTGTAGTTGTGAAAGGAGATTTCCTTATCTTTGCATTCATCAAACCACTCAACAGAAACCAGGGAATGGAATCATATGTATATCAAAGAATACAACATATCGATCCATCGGCACACATAAACAACATGCAATACATATAGGTTCTAACATACATTGATCAAAATTCCATATTATATATATAATTTAGATGTTCAACACACTTAAATAGATTCATTCACAACACATTCATTTAATCATAGACACAATTATTAAGCACACAAAGACACAGAGTTAACGTGGAAACCCATCCAAGAAAACCACAAAGTTGCTCTTCATCTGGCATGAGTAATATTTGAATTCCATTGGTCCGCACACACAGCCTGGAGACCCTTCTTTAGATATTATGTACAATCAGTGAATTCTTTACTCGTGTCATGCTCTCTAGTTTTGGTGTCTCTCTCTCCTTTTCTCTCTCTTCTTTCTCTATCTTCATTTAGGCATACATTTCCCTTCCCACACATACGACGTCCGTACACAGCTAGGATCGACCCTTCTATGCTTTTAAACTTCTTGATTTAACCGTCGACTGAATCTCTATTATAAGTCGACAAGTTGTTCTACCCACGCAAAGCATCTAAATATAGGCATTATCGACCCACTTTACAATAAGTATTTATTCCCGAAATAGACTATTAGTCTAACTAACTCTTACCCAAAACTCTGTTGAAGTCCTTGTTTCGAATTACTCTTCTCATCTTTTGTCGTAGCTTATTTTGTCACGACCTTTGCTCGCCTTTCGACTGGAATATTCATCTCTCTGAACAAAATTCTATTTATCTTTTCTTAGGGCCAACATGCCCCCGATACTCACCTGTGGCTCGTCCTGAGCCACATTAGTCTGAAATTTATGTCTGTGTGATCTTGCTCTGAAAATCTTGACATATCTGTATTATGGACTTTGCTTCTTGTCGCACCTCTTCCTGGACTTTCTACAATTGTTCCACAAGTTCAAAACCGATATGATCTAAAGTTGCTACTTTTGTCGCACCATGAAATGGGTGGATTGTTCCTGTAGCTTTTTTAGCTTCCATATGTAGCTCTGTGACACGATCTGTTATTTGCTTCCATTTTTTATACAGTCTAGCTATTTGTTTTTGTAATCTTTTAAGATCAATAGCCTTGCTCATCTTTTCCTTTATTGGCAACTTCTTCAATTCATTCTTTGTCTTATTAAAATTTTGTTCTACAGTATGAAGTTTTTATGTTACCTTCTCTAGCTTTATGTCGTCCATCAAGGCTTCCCATGACTAAGAAACATGTTCATATGCCTTGTCACATAGTGCTTCAGCCTCCTGAATTTTCTTCATGTTTTCCTTTACTGTGTTTCGTCAAGCCTCTAGTACCTCAGGGGGTGTACTGGGAGTTAAATTTTCTTCCAATTATGCGACTTGTTTGTGTAGGTCGCCAACTACGTCTACAAGTCGAAAGATTTGGGCCTCGAAAAACATCTTAGGTGTAATCCCTTCATCAGCAAAATTACTGCAAGTCGGTGTAATAGTTGCATCTAGTAGTTGCATGTCATCTTGCCAGGCTTTTTCTTTTTGCTCTGTCTCCATGACTTTATTCTACAACGACATAATAGTTTTCATAAAGTGTTTGAGCTGGCCAAATATCTCATGCTCTCTTGTCTTCATTTATTCTATTGTAGCCTTCTTAATAGCCTTCTTACTTCTTTTATTGCAACACAAAGACTCCGCAGTAAATTCGTAATGCTATTAACCAATTCAGTTTGTCTCTCATCAATATTCTTGCAGCTTTTGTTTTCCACTTCTTCTATTCTATCTGATATAATATTATAGTCGTCATTTGTAAGACCTACAACTGCAGATGTTCTATCGACCTTTCTCTTCTTATGAATGTTTTTAGATTTTTTGGATCTTTTTCTATTCTCCCTCAGTTCTGGATCTGTAGGAGTTTCACTAGAATCCACTTTGTTGTCATATGGAGAGCTTCTTGGAATCTCTTCTCCTTGTGGATCTCCTTGCTTATTTTCTGATGTGCCATCCTGTAGTGGGTCAATTTCTGCAGAGATTTAATCATTTGCAACAGGTTGTCTCCATTCTTCGGGCCAGTCCCAAACAATTGTTTCAATTTCCTCAACATATAGTTAGAACTCCATATCCAGCCATTGCTTCTATGGGTCTTGTCATAGCTACAGGAATATATGATGAGCCTCAACTGAAAATCTTATGATGTTATAGAACCGTTTGACAGTCTCCTTTGTAATTCTTGCTTGTTTTTTAATATAATACCTGAGTGCCTCACCTTGTAGTTGCGCCGAGAGGCGCTCTACAGCCCAGTATGAAGGAGATATTGTAACGTGATGTAAAGTTACTAACATGTCGGCAAAAAATAATAGTGATAGTGAATATTATGGGAGAGATCTTGTAACGTGATGTAACGTTTGTAACATGTCAGCAAAAAATAATAGTGATAGCGAATATTATGAAGAGATTTTGTAACACAAAATAAAAAATAATATCACTTTCATAACTTTATCTTTATTAATAAAAACTAAATTTTCTAATAGGCCAAAATAAATGTCGGCCACAAAAACAATCTAATATGGGGGAGATGTTGTAATCTTCCTACCTAACAAAACAATAAAAAAGTAAAAATTTAATTATCCGTAAAAAAAATATGTGGGTCAAGAAAAAAACATAAAATTGAATTATCCGCAAAAAAATGTTGGCCTTGCACATGGTTTTAAAACCATGTGCAAGGCATTTTAAACAACCCATGGTTTTATTGTACATGGTTTAGGAGGGCCTTGCAAATGGTTTTAAGACCATGTGCAAGGCCTCCTAAACAACCCATGATTGTAGGAGGGCCTTGCATATGGTTTTAAAACCATGTGTAGAGAAATGATGCAATGTTCATTCCTAACAAAATAAAAAATATTATATGTCGGCCATAAATAATATTAAATATTAATAATAATAAAATTATATGTGGACCTTAAATAAAAGATGTGTTTTTTGGTTTGAATCAAATCAATGGATACCTAAGAAGAGGTTTGCACCTCGAGAGATTTGATCCATCTTGGCGCTTGATAGAGCCTAGGATTTGGATCTATGCTGGTTAAAATTCAATGTTGGTATCCCTTTGGCATTGTGGGTTCTCCTTGTCATACCAGAGACTCTAGTATCATGGTCCTTGGCATTATACAGGTACATCTACCCCTTGGTAGTTCGATGATTCTTTCCATGTGACAAATGAAATCAAAATTAAAAGCCACGAATAATTAAAAGGATTACCCTTTCCTTGCGCATCTACGACATCAGCTAGTAATTCATTCAAAAAATAGGTCAACCAGTTCATTTGGACGCCCACAACAAATTGCTCTTCCACGTCGATTGTTCTGGTGGTGCACTGGTTCAGTCGCATCTTCCTTAGTAGCTTGCTGGATAAAACTTTGGCGGTGAACCAAACAATAGTGTCATTGATAGAGGCGACGGAAAATCCTCTCTTATCTATAGTTAGATTATATTTCTCCTTCATCCTATTGGTAAGGGTTGTATCCTAGTCCTTTCCAACGAAGAAGGGCACTGGTTCGACCCCTGCAAGAGGAATTCCTCTGATGGATGCAATTACGTCGACATATACTGATATTTTCTGTCTAGCATAGGCATCCTCCATGAAAACAGATTAGTAGTTGCTTCACACATGTATTCACTTTTGTTTTGTGGCCAAAATGTGGCATATGCATCAGTGATAAAAATCCATATTTATGCAATCCTCTAGCCCACTCCATCGGTACCATGTGAATAGGTCCATCCTCAGTCTCTCGAAAAGTGGTCTTATATCACTTCATCTCAAGTTTAGGGAACTTTCGTAGGCCGTGGTTTTTGAACCTCATCTTCCTCAAATTTGGCAGAATGTTTGTTGTCACATGGACTCCTTTTGGTATGGTTGGATTTACCAGCTGATATTTGGTATTCTTGCAAGTAGTGACTTTTGGTACCTTGTCTAGCATTGGAGGGACATAATCAAGAAACATGTTAATTTTGATTTGAAAATGATAGTTTTGTGAAAAAATTTGATTTGAAAAAAATTGTGTTAATTTATGGTTTTATTGAAATTACAAGTTCTTCATTAAATGGTTAGAAGTGTGTAATTAATTTTTCCTTCTCAATTAAAGTACAATTTGTTTTACTTACCTTTTAAATTTGATTAATAATAAATATATCTATATTTAATTATTGATGTATTATATGATTTATACCATTTTTTTTGTAAGCATCCAGAGAGTTTCAAGCCACTTATTTTATTCTAAAAAGACACAGTTCTATAATTTATCAATGTTTAAAGTAGTTACCAAAATAAAAAAACATTTTTATTAAAAGACTTAATTAATAATACTTATAATTTTATGAAAAAACGTTTTTATTTAAAAAATTAATTATAAAATTGATTTGAAAAAATTATGGAAAAATTCTTTTAAATATTTTTATCCTGAAACTTAGAAATTTCAATAATTTTTTCATCCCAAATTTAATTATCTTGAAACTTAATTATATACTATCTTGCGCTTAATTATATCTAAAAGATACTTGGCTACATAAAAGTAAATACTTATATTATCTTGCGCTTAATTATATCTGAAAGACAACCACTACCTAGGTCGGAATTTCGTAGGACGAAGGTAAAACCCATTCCCTTTTGGTTGAGTCCCATCGATACAGAACCTTACTCCAGAGATTTTCTTCGTATCAACCTTGGACATATAATTTCGACTTGGGTCACTGACATTTACGCTGAGGCCTGTTCCAATAGATTCTTGCACCATGTTACAGTTATGGTCACAAATTCGCAGAGTCCTGCCATTTTGGTCTGATACACGCAAGTTATTAAGTTTTGTGTCATCCTGTTGCCAGAAGAATAAGAAGACGACTTATCTGTCAACTGATCACCTCCAGATTCTCCAAAACAAGAAGGAAATGCTTCAAGCATTTGTCAGATCTAATTGCTAGTACGATGCTAAGCAGAGATTTCAAATTTATAATGTGTATCTATTAGATCTTAAGTAGTAAAGATAGAAATGAGTTGTATTCGTATATCCGTCAGGTATTTGCGGCCACATCAAAACACAACCAGGTCTTGTCACCCACCAGAGAATTCTTATATGGCCATTTCCTAAATCAATGCTAAAGCTGATTATCAAGCTCACCAAATGGGAAATTCAACCACATTCTCAATCTGGGATCCTCCCAATTCATTGTAAACTTCGAGTATTTACTTATTAAAGACTCAAACATAATAAAGGAGAACTGAAAGGGGTCGAGATCTCAAATTATGTGCCCGTCACACATTCCTCTCCATAGATGATGTCATGATATGATATTGGGTTATGCTTCAATTACAAAGTTCTTGAAGATTTGTTGCAAATCCATGTAAACGATGATTAATATGAACAAGTCCACTATGAATGAACTATATATGATGAGGTAACAAGAAAGGTTTTTTTAATATGCAATTGACTGATTTGGATCATTGGAGGAAAGATCTTTGTTTTCATTTAAAACTAATTAGTTATTGTTTTGAAGACTAGATATAGATATATTAAGTTAGAAGATAGAATCTTTGTCTAGTGTAATAGATGGTTATTTTGTGGAAGAATATTGGCTTCGATAAAGGCAGTGATATAAAGCATCCATGTTTTCTATATGACTATTGTCAAGTTTCTTTAAAAAAAAATCTTAAACAAATTTTAAAGAAATTGTGTATCTTTTATCTTTCTCTATTTAGAGAAAAGTGGATAAGAAAGCATTCCATGGATTAAGTGTAAAATATTGGCAACTCCCAAAAAAAAACAAAGTTTAAAATATCTATCTTTTCAATTTGTCTCTTGACATAACAAAAAGCTTTTAAATACCAATAATGAAATCACCAACCAATAAAAAGACGAATGACCACAAAGATTGTAATGACTCTAACCTACATAAATGTTTTAAGTGTTTATTATCACTCTTTATATATAAATTTATGTATTTTAAGTTTTTATTTAAAGCATATATATATCCTACGTCAACTTCGTGTTGAGCATGATTACAAAATGACGTCAACAAAACTCTCCCCTCTCTCTTTGATGTAGAGACAATTTATGGCTACATAAAGTATAGGTAATACAATGTCGAATAGCTCTTCCCCTCATAAAAGATTAAATTAAATTTAAACCCACTTAGATCACATGTCAATTGACATCCCAAGAGTTATAATATCCATATTCTCACATATTTTTGCTTATGTTTATCACGATTTTTATACCTGCTTCACCAGGGATATTGTAATCCGCTGCAAATCAAACTCTTTTGACTTTGTATTAGTTGCTCTCTATCAAAAAAAATTAAAATCAGGGATATTGTAATCCCTGCAAATCAAACTCTTTTGACTTTGTATTAGTTGCTCTCTATCAAAAAAAATTAAAATCTGTTTTGTAAAGTATAACTTAGTGATTTGTAAAATATTTTTTTTAATTTTGTTAAAAAACTATTTTGTAAACAACTTATTGGTGGATAGAAGATGATGTAAACTTTGGAATTTGGTATCTGGATTTGAGTTAACATGTGGTAACAATGACATCATAATAATAAAATTAAAAAAATAAAAATTATATCCCATTGCCATCTGTTATTTATCTTTCTTCGCATGGTTACTTTCTTGTACCTAATCTCTGGATAAGATGTTTTTGTTTTTTTCTCCACTCCACTGTACAGAGAGAGTACAGAGATCAAGCCCCATAGTGAATCAATTTTCAAAACTAGTTTTGGCGACGAAAGCCTGTAGCCTTTTAATTTCGACCATTGTGAAATCACATGCAATCACGGCTCCTCAGCACTGGCCAAAGATCCAGGGCAACATCTACTTTTAGAAAGAAGAATCTAATTGTTTCTATATATATACACTCAACGGCCCTGCCAAAGAGAAAAGTAGATGCCAGTCCAGTGAGTGTATCTTCCCAGCATAGCAGATTTCCCGTGTGGAATTCTAAACCGAGAATTTTGATAATGGATAGCTCTCCTTGCTGCTCAAAAGAAGGGCTCAATCGCGGGGCCTGGACTGCAAAGGAGGATATGATTCTCTCCGAATACATTCGAATTCATGGAAATGATGGTGGATGGGCGAATCTCCCCACAAAAGCAGGTGATTCTCTGTTTATCTCTATTAATGCAGACGTAAACATGTATTCAAAGTCTAATTGAGTAAAAATCCTTCTTTTTATTTAAGGTCTTAAACGCAGTGGAAAGAGTTGTAGATTGCGTTAGGTTGCATAGCCTTCTTGGCAATAGGTATGAGTATAATGAGTGAATATATGTTTATGTTTATTATGTTTATAGATATTTAGATATTATTTCAGATTTTTGGATTTGATTGGGTGGATGAATGAGATTAACTTATATGTAACAAATGTATAACAACAATTCATTTCATACTTTGTCTTATTTTGTTATATTTAAATGGATCTTGATTAAGATTTAAATAACCTCTAATTAAAAAATAGTTAAAAAAATTAATAACAATTTATTTTGATCTTTTCATATTAATTTTTGCTTTATTTATTAAATACTATGTGTTTTGTGCATTCACCTACCACTTATTACTTGTGGCTGTATAAATCATTTGAAATTTTAGATTTTTTGAATACATCAACTAGATTAACCCCATATAATTAGCTTAGAGTTTAGTATCTGTTATAATTTGATACTTTACTCTGTATTTTACTTATGGCTATACTATTTATTCATGCAGCAAACTATTCATTGAGTTTCCATATCAGGTATGTAGTATTGAGTGTATACCATTCGTGCAGGTGGTCGCTGATTGCAGGTCGACTCCCTGAACGAACAGACAACGAAATCAAGAACTACTGGAACACTCATCTCAGCAAGAAGTTGTTGTTAATGAATTAGTCTTCCACCACGGCAACAAATCTTAAGAGAAGGTCAAAATCTCCTTCTATCGTACAAAATCATGTATTGAATACAGGCCCCGTCAAGAAAACTACGGTCGTGACTCAATCTCAAATGGTAAGATCCAACAGCTTCAACGTTTATGGATGCAGTAATCGTGATTCACGCAAAGGATTTAAGTCCTGTAATGTTAAAGAAAGGATGAATTCCTCCAAGCCGTTTTCCGACCTAACAGCTGGGACTGATTTGATCACAAACAATGATTCACAACCTATTGAATCAAAAGAAAGTAGAAACTCTACTGCTTCTATGTCGAGTTTAGTGGAGTCCGGGAGATCCCCAGATTCCGATTCTTGTGGAGGAGATGCAACTAGTTTAGCCGAGAGTTTGGTCGATTTGAACGAACTGGCGACTCCCGACTTGAATCTTCTGTCTTATCCATCCGAGTTTTGCACAGACTTTGGACTAGAAGAGTTCTACACGGAACCGGCTACGCTGGCTGCAGAGGCGATTTTTGAACTCGATTTCAACGGTAACACACAAGACCTAGATTGGATTTTTGAACTCGATTACACACAGAAATGAAGGTCACAGTCGCTGAACTCATTACTGTTGGAATGCAAAGAGGAATGATATAGGAAAGAAATACAGGAAAATTTGAGCTTAAGCTATAAAGTAGAAAGATTCTAATATAACTAAAAGATTTCAACGCTGTGGATAAAACTCAGCCAAAGCAATGACTCTATGAATAAATAAGCTTGGTTACGTCTAATGCAATGAAAAAACATTTGTATTCGTGGTTAAACATCGCGGAGAAAAGAACGAGATTGAGTGTTGGAAGCTCGGTGAAGGCCGAGGAAGCAACGTAATAAAGATATTGAAAAGGGTTATGGGTAAGAGGAGGAGAACCCAACAATGGCATGTTAGTGGTGGACGTAGATCGGATGAATCAACAAGCTACATCGATGGGATAAAGATAGAGATTGCAAGATCACAAGTCAAAACTGGCAGAATGTATACACAATCGTACATTTTTTTGTTGTAACATTATTTCTTTCTGTCATTCCCACCAACATCACAAGCATGATCCGCCCCAGCAATACCACAAACTCCTCCTCGAGATTCTTAGTCTCATCGTTCCCATCATTCCAAAACGGAGGAGGAAGGAGATTGCATGCGAGAAGAGAAAGGGCGTTAAAGCATTGCTTCTTGTATAAGGCATTGAAATCAAAATGTAAGAACGTCCCATCTTTGTCTCTTTGCATATGCTGCAGCAGCCGCCCAGATTCAGAAGATTCAGGCACAGAAAGCAGAAAGGTATTAGGGCACTTCACTAAATTGTCAAGTACGTTGCTTCTATCAATTCCTGCAGTAGGAAGGTTGGAGGGGGCGTAGTCATTCTGCCAGTTTTGACTTGTGATCTCGCAATCTCTATCTTTATCCCATCGATGTAGCTTGTTGATTCATCCGATCTACGTCCACCACTAACATGCCATTGTTGGGTTCTCCTCCTCTTATCCATAACCCTTTTCAATATCTTTAGTACGTTGCTTCTTCGGACTTCACCGAGCTTCCAACACTCAATCTCTTTCTTTTCTCCGCGATGTTTAACCACGAATACAAATGTTTTTTCATTGCATTAGACGTAACCAAGCTTATTTATTCATAGAGTCATTGCTTTGGCCGAGTTTTATCCACAGCGTTGAAATCTTTTTGTTAATGTTATTTTTTGTTTATTTTATGTTAAGTTTCATGTTTTTTTCCCAACAAGTAGAGATATGCATGTTATTTGATAACAATAGTTTATTTTGAACTATCTATAAATTATTCTTGGAAAATCCATTATTCAAAATATTTAACTAAAAAATATTTTTTTTCAATGTAAAATAATTAAATTTATTTTAAATTTAAATTATAAATTTATAATAAAATATAAATAAACTATTCTCACAACAATGAGATTAATTTATAGTCTTATAAGGTATTATTTCTCATTTCCTATTTATGCTAGTCTATAAAAAAAACTTGCATATTTGTATAACATTATAAATTTATAATAAAATATAAATAAACTATTCTCACAACAATGATATTAATTTATAGTCTTATAAGCTATTATTTTTCATTTCCTATTTATGCTAGTCTGTAAAGAAACTTGCATATTTTTATAACATAAGTCAAGAATATTACTAGAAGTATGTAAGGAAGCTTGAATATGCTTGTTTTATGCTACATTGCAATAACCTATATCGTATTTAAATGGACATTTTTTAATTCATTTTTGTTTTAATTTCTTTCAAATTGTATTTATATTTGTTTTATAATATATTTTTATAGCAAAATTATCCTATCGCTATATATTTTTAATCTCTTCTTAGGAGGCAGGTACTAAGCAACTTTGTTGCTTATTCCACTTGTTTTATATTTGATTTAAAGTTATTCAATAATTTTCATTTTACACATTTATAAGGATATTTTAATCATTGATAAATTCTTTTACTAATGAATTTAATATTTATATACATAAATAATTATCAAATAAATAAATTTATATATAATTGTATTTTTGGTAGAGATTAAAATATATTTTATTAATATTAATATTTAGTTTTAAGTGTTTATTATCACTCTATATAAAAATTTATGTATTTTAAGTTTTTATTTAAAGCATATATATATCCTACGTCAACTTCGGGTTGAGCATGATTACAAAATGACGTCAACAAAACTCTCCCCTCTCTCTTTGATGTAGAGACAATTTATGGCTACATAAAGTATAGGTAATACAATGTCGAATAGCTCTTCCCCTCATAAAAGATTAAATTAAATTTAAACAAAAGATACTAAGCTTGAATTGTTTCAAGTATATTTATGGATCCACTTAGATCACATGTCGATTGACATCCCAAGAGTTATAATATCCATATTCTCATATATTTTTGCTTATGTTTATCACGATTTTTTTATATTTGATTTAAAGTTATTCAATAATTTTCATTTTACACATTTATAGCGATATTTTAATCATTCATATATTCTTTTACTAATGAATTTAATATTTATATACATAAATAATTATCAAATAAATAAATTTATATATAATTGTATTTTTGGTAGAGATTAAAATATATTTTATTAATATTAATA
Organism: Pseudotsuga menziesii; assembly: GCA_001517045.1. NCBI lineage: Eukaryota > Viridiplantae > Streptophyta > Pinopsida > Pinales > Pinaceae > Pseudotsuga > Pseudotsuga menziesii. The sequence continues at coordinate 146,450 of LPNX011076892.1, forward strand.
TTTAGTTATTACTTTTTAAAGATAATTTTATATCTCAATTATAAAAAACATTTCTAAACCTAAAAATATTATTAATATTTGAAAAAAAATACATTAATTTGATTTACATCAAAAACTATATTAATACTACAAACATGTTAAACTCAATTCCTAAATCATATAAACAAGCACAATAATTGCAAGGGAGCTAGTCACTCTAGTGGAACTGTGTTTACATTTTGTTTAATTAATGTATAAATAAAACCAATTAGTTTTGTATATTTAAAGTAATTTATATTTAAAAGCATAATTAGGGAGTGCACCTTTTAGCCAAACAAGCTTGTAGGGATATTTTGAATCATTACTTTCTATATTTTAGTAGTTTTGGAGCATATTTAGCTTTGTAAGATGTATAGTGAATTTGGGATAACAATTCAATCAATTAATCTAACTACACATAGAAATACCTCCCTAGTCTATAAGACTACTTTTTAGAATCATATTTAAATTTAATTAAGGAGGATAATCTATAAATAGAGAGAATCACATGAAACTGTCATAATTTCCTAATAAAAAAGCTTACAATTATTGAATTTTGAAAGCTTTATCTTTTTTGTTTTTCAAATTAGCATTTTTTTTTAATGAATATAAGAACATCCCAGCCATATATGAATACATGAATATATGAATATGTCATATTTTGAGCTTGACTTCCCAGCCATAAGGCAAGTCTTATGTATCATATAGAATTATAGAGTTTGTATTTTGTGTTTGGTATCCATTGAAGGATGGCAACTCAACTTCTACTTGTCATTGTACAAGGCCTCAAGAAGAGGATATAATGAATATATCAGATCCAAAGGAAAAGATATAAGTCATATTTCTAATGAATAGAAGATTATGTGGTATAGCCATAAGATCAAAATTTAGACAAAGACATAGACATTATTGAGGAAGATGAAGGAAAATCAGTCTAAAGTCAGGTTGATGAAAAATAGAAGGCATAATTAAGAAATATTCCATATTTGGAGTCAATGCACATTTTATGTAGACGATGTATATATTATAATTATTATTATTCACAATTGTACCATGTAAAGAGCATCTCAAGGAAGATTAAGAATCAAGAAACATATGAGTTTACAGCTTTGTCTTTAAAATAACAATGTAGTTAAATTAAGGACTGGTGCCAAACGGGTGATGGAATCTTTATGAAACATTCTTTCAAATAATCTCATATAAGTAACATATTGAAAAGTACATTCACTCTAGTAAAGAGAAGCTACACAAATTTTGTTATGACCTTATGTTTTGATTAATCTCATATAAGGACGAATATTGAAAAAATCTTTGGTTATCGATCTTGGCTCTGAAAAGTACATTCACTCTAGTAAAGAGAAGCTACACAAATTTTGTTATGACCTTATGTTTTGATTAATCTTATATACGGACGAATATTGAAAAAATCTTTGGTTATCGATTTTGGCTCTGAAATTTTCCCCGCAAATTCGAATATTATGTCTTTACTTCTTTTCTCCCAAATGCTACCTGATCTGGCGATTAAGAGAGAAAAAAAATAAAAGTAATTGAGGCAGTGGACATTAATAATGCCATAGTTTTTAATGAGAAAAAAAAAGCAACAACTACACCTATGCTTCTTTTATACTCAAAATTAAAAAAAAAATTTAATTATATTCGATGCTTTTTAAAATGACATTTTAAACTGATCCTATAACCACATTGAAGTGGGTCGAAAACATAAAGAAGTGAAGCAAATTGAACAATCGAATCACAATTCATAAACATTTTAACCTATAGTTTTACGACCTCTAAATGAAAAAAAAAACATTATAAAAGGTTTCTCGGACATTTAATGGACCTCAGATTAAAAAATGGACTGCGGCCTCGGAGGTGAGGCATCAATGCACTATTTGACATTAATTTTAATAGTTATGGTACAACAAATGGCCATAGAACGAGTTTAAACCTTTACATCAATTCATGGAAATCGTTGTATTGTATAAATTTGTTCATCACCGTTCATAAAATCAAGCAAAAAAGTTTTAAAAACAAAATCCCAATTCCAAATTTTATCTATATATCCCAAGTCCAGGTGTAATCCCAACTCCAAATTTGTCTAGATAAAGACCCGGTTCATAGAAGTTTCAAACAAAACACGATATTCCAAGTCTAGATTGTTCTATATATCCCAAGTCAAGCCGAGATTTGTTTTAGTACGACAAATCATGATACAAGATATGCAATAAAAAATTTCGATAAGAAAAAGATATGCAATAAATAGAACATATAAAATTAAAATTTAGTGCAAATGTGAACGTGCAAATGTCACGTCTAGGAATGTCTAATTAGTCTAATCAAGTCCTCCATCAAATTAGAAAACAAGAATATGTGATTTAAAAATAAAAATAAAAATAATTATTATTTTATAAAAAAAATTAACAATTATTTTTTCCAAAACATTACATACTTAGCACAAATTGCTAATAAACAATAAAAAGTCAATATGTTTTGAATCGCAAGGGGATTACATGCCTTGGCGGGGACTAAAAGAATTTAATTTAATCTTCTTTTATTTACTAATATGTATTTATATGAACATTATATTTGTAAACACAATAAATGAAAATGTGGTTTTATGAACATTAGATTTGTAAACACAAGAAATGAAAATATTTGTAATAGTTATTATTAATGTAATCACCACTAAATACTAATCACATATTTGAGAGTAGGAAAAGACTAAACATGAAACATTATGTTTTTTTTAATAGAAATGAGTAACTTGAAATATATTATAGGAATAAGCCTATATAGCTTAACTTCAGAATCACGACTAAGAGTTCACAAGGTAAATAAGTTTCCTATTATTGGCGTACTTTCTTGTCGACCCAGGTTCATAGTTCCTTGTTTGTCAACAAAGCCCAAGATATCGGCCCGACATAGTATAACTCTGTTAGCAATACCTACGACGCAAATGAAGTCTCACCCGAGATATCTATGGGGACTGCTAGAACCAAGTTTTTGTAGTTGTGAAAGGAGATTTCCTTATCTTTGCATTCATCAAACCACTCGACAGAAACCAGGGAATGGAATCATATGTATATCAAAGAATACAACATATCAACCCATCGGCACACATAAACAACATGTAATACATATAGGTTCTAACATACATTGATCAACATTCCATATTATATATATAATTTAGATGTTCAACACACTTAAATAGATTCATTCACAACAGATATTCATTCAATCATAGACACAATTATTAAACACACAAAGACATAGAGTTAACGTGGAAACCCATCCAAGAAAACCACAAAGTCGCTCTTCATCTGGCATGAGTAATATTTGAATTTCGTTGGTCCACACACACAACCTGGAGACCCTTCTTTAGATCTTCTGTACAATCAATGAATTCTTTACTCGTCTCATGCTCTCTAGTTTTGGTGTCTCTCTCTCCTTTTCTCTCTCTTCTTTCTCTATCTTCGTTTAGGCATACATCTCCCTTCCCACACATACGACATCTGTACACAGCTTGGATCGACCCTTATATGCTTTTAAACTTCTTGATTTAACCGTCGACTGAATCTCTATTATAAGTCGATAGGTTGTTCTACCCACCCAAAGCATCTAAATATAGGCACTATCGACCCACTTTACAATAAGTATTTATTCCCGAAATAGACTATTAGTCTAACTACCTCTTACCCAAAACTCTGTTGAAGTCCTTGTTTCGACTTACTCTTCTCATCTTTTGTCATAGCTTCTTTCGTCACGACCTTTGCTCGCCTTTCAACTGGAATATCCGTCTCTCTGAACAAAATTCTATTTATCTTTTCTTAGGGCCAACATGCCCCCGATACTCACCTGTGGCTCGTCCTGAGCAACATTAGTCTGAAATTTATGTCGGTGTGATCTTGCTCTAAGAATATTGACATATCTATATTATGGACTTTGCTTCTTATCGCACCTCTTCCTGGACTTTCTACAATTATTCCGCAAGTTCAAAACTGATATGTTCCAAAGTTGCTACTTTTGTCGCACCATGAATTGGGTGGATTGTTCCTGTAGCTTTTTCAGCTTCCATATGTAGCTCTATGACACGATCTGTTATTTGCTTCTATTTTTTCTGCAGTTTAGCTACTTGTTTTTGTAATCTTTTAAGATCAGTAGCCTTGCTCATATTTTCCTTTATCAGCAACTTCTTCAATTCGTTCTTCATCTTATTAAAATTTTGTTTTGCAGTATAAAGTTGTTATGTTACCTTTTCTAGATTTCTGTCGTCCATCAAGGCTTCCCATGACTAAGAAACATGTTCATATGCCTTGTCACATAGTGCTTCAGCCTCCTGAATTTTCTTCGCATTTTCCTTTACAGTGTTTCGTCAAGCCTCTAGTACCTCAGGGGGTGTACTGGGAGTTAACTTTTCTTCCAATTATGTGACTTGTTTGTGTAGGTCGCCAACTACTTCTACAAGTCGAAAGATTTGGGCCTCGAAAAACATCTTAGGTGTAATCCCTTCATCAACTAAAATACTGCAAGTCAGTGTAATAGTTGCATCTAGTCGTTGCATGTCATCATGCCAGGTTTTTTTATTTTTGCTCTGTCTCCATGACTTTATTCTACAACGACACAATAGTTTTCATAAATTGTTTGAGCTGGCCAAATATCTCATGCTCTCTTTTCTTCTTCTATTCTATTGTAGCCTTCTTAATATTGTTTAGTAGATACATTGGAACTACAAAAAAATCAAAAGTCACATGATCAAGATCTTTGATCACGACATTGTGTTCTAGCATACCTAAGTCAACCGCCTTGGAAATGATTTGAATTTTTTTGTTTGATGGCATTGAAGGTGTGTGGATCAGTCTCTCATGAGATGGGCCAAATTCTTGGGACACGACTGGATATGTTTCCGAGTTGGTCATTCCTCTTACTTCTTTTACTACAACACAAAGACTCCACAGTAAATTCGTAAGGCTATTAACCAATTTAGTCTGTCTCTCATCAATATTCTTCCAGCTTTCATTTTCCACTTCTTCCATTCTATCTGATATAAGATTATAGTCGTCATTTGTAAGACCTACAACTCCAGATGTTCTATCAGCCTTTCTCTTCTTATGAATATTTTTAGATTTTTTGGATCTTTTTCTATTCTCTCTCAATTTTGGATCTGTAGGAGTTTCACTAGAATCCGCTTTGTTGTCATATGGAGAGCTTCTTGGAATCTCTTCTCCTTGTGGATCTCCTTGCTGATTTTCTGATGTGCCATCCCATCGTGGGTCAATTTCTGCAGAGATTTCATCATTTGCGACAGGTTGTCTCCATTCTTCGGGCCAGTCCCAAACAATTGTTTCAATTTCCTCAGCATATAGTTAGAACTCCATATCCAGCCATTGCTTCTATGGGTCTTGTCACAACTACAGGAATATATGATGAGCCCCGAATGAAAATCTTATGATGTTACAGAACTGTTTGATGGTCTCCTTTGTAATTCTTAGTTGTTTTTTAATATAATACTTGAGTGCCTCACCTTGTAATTAAAATTCAATGTTGGTATCCCTTTGGTGTTGTGGGTTTTCCTTGTCATACCAAAGACTCTAGTATCGCGGTCTTTGGCATTATACAGGTACATCTACCCCTTGGTAGTCCGATGACTCTTTCCATGTGAAAAATGAAATCAAAATTAAAAGCCACAATTAATTAAAAGGATTACCCTTTTCTTGCGCATCTACGACATCAGCTAGTATTTCATTCAAAAAATAGGTCGACCGATTCATTTGGACACCCGCAACAAATTGCTCTTCTATGTCGATTGTTCTGGCAGTGCATTGGTTCAGTCGCATCTTCCTTAGCAGTTTGCTGGATAAAAATTTGGTGGTGAACCAAATAGTAGTGGCATCGATAGAGGCAATGGAAAATCCTCTCTTATCTCTGGTTAGATTACATTTCTCCTTCATCCTATTGGTAAGGGTTGTATCCTATTCCTTTCCAACGAAGAAGGGCACTGGTTCGACCCCTGTAAGAGGAATTCCTCTGATGGATGCAATTACATCGACATATACTGATATTTTCTGTCTAGCATAGGCATCCTACATGAAAACAGATTAGCAGTTGCTTCACACATGTATTCACTTCTGTTTTGTGGCCAAAATGTGGCATATGCATCAGTGACAAAAATCCATATTTATGTAATCCTATAGCCCACTCCATTGGTACCACATGAATAGGTCCATCCTTATTCTCTCGAACAGTGGTCATATATCACTTCATCTCAAGTTTAGGGAGCTTTCATAGGCCATGGTTTTTGAACCCCATCTTCTTCAAATTTGGCAGAATGTTTGTTGTCACATGGACTCCTTTTGGTATGGTTGGATTTACCAGCTGATATTTGGTATTCTTGCCAGTAGTGACTTTTGGTACCTTGTCTAGCATTGGCTAGACATAATCAAGAAACATGTTAATCGACCCAACTCCTCATGCTTCAACATCATGAGGAGTTGTCGTTCTTGGTTTGTGACCAGTTCCGTAACGAGACCATTTTCTTCTTAATGGGTTGGGTTGTTCCAGTTGTGAAATAACTTCTTCAATCGGTGATGGTTGTGAGATGACTTCTGCAATTTCTTCCCTAATAGGTGCATATGATGGAACCTCCATGCTTGATTCTAGGACAGTGCTTCTGCTTGAAACAGAAATGAGCATGCTCTAAGAAAACAGCTTCAGATTAAATGGTTGCAGACAGATGGTTCAACGCAAGAAATCAGTAAGTTGGATGAAATGGAATGGCGAAACTTCGACGCAAAGATGAAACATGTTGACGCATTCAAGAAATTTTTTACTCACACGGACATGTAATAAATGGAAAGTGGTGGCAATGATTTCTGTCACATGGGGCAGTATTTCTAATCATTTCAATGAAACTGGAAATCAAACCACCACATCACGTGTTAGTTCAATGGTATTTATTATGCATTAATGGATGATGTGACCAAAAAACATGCCTCTAAAATATGCCATTACCTCAAATTAACTGTTATCCAGCTGTCATTTGCGACCAAATTCCATCATGCGACAACGATTCTTCTCTTGCGACACCATTTCTTCTTTTGCGATAGACATATAGTTTGCGACAACATTCTACACTTTTCAAAACACTCATAAACTTGCAACACAAAGACTCATAAATTTGCGACACAAACACTCATATTCTTGAGACAAAACACTCATAAACTTACGTATTTTTTCTTTTCTTTTTTTCCTTCTCTTTTTGAACTATTAATCGATCGAAGTGTAGCTATCTTGATAAGGCTTAGCTGACTTCCATTTACTAACCCCTTGAAGGGTATACCATCTAACTTTTGTAATTGGACTACTCCTTCTTCAGTGATATGGATGACAACATATGGTCCTAGCCAATGTGTTCGAAACTTGCCAAGATTCTTCAAAAACTTATTGTCATAGAGGAGAAGAGGATCTCTTATCTGAAACTGCTTAAACTTAATATGATGGTCGTGCCAAGCTTTATGTTGCTCCTTCTAGACACATAGATGATAGCCTACAACAAAGCGATCTTCTTCTAGATGTACCAATTGCGACAATATTTCCTCTATAGCACCAACATCTGTCATCTCTGTAATCGCATCTATTATGAGACTAGGTACCATATACTCTAGAGTCATGAAAAATTCTTGTCCATTAACCAATCTAAGCAAAGTTTTCCCTGTCAAATTTTTACATGTTGTGATATAATCCCATAGTACCGCAGATATATTTTGATCCCAATCATCCCTTTGAACATTACATATTTTTTCAATGCATTCTCTAAGGTCTTATTGAATTCTTCGACAACACCATTCGCTTGTGGGTGATATGGCATTGTCTTTCGGTGCAGAATCTGAAATTCCTTAGTTAATTTGTCAATCAAATGATTCACAAAATGTGTGCCTTGATCACTTATCAAAATCTTCGAGCATCCAAATTGAGTCACAAGATGGTTGAACAAAAATCTTGCAATAGTCGCAGCAGTACAATCTTTTACTGGTGCTACTTCTGACCATCTGGTCAAGTCGCTTGTTGCAGTAATTATATAGTGTGCACCTGTCATTTTCTTGGTGGGTTAAAAGGACCCACAAAATCAACTTCCTATTTATCAAATGCCTGCAAAGTTAGTGTGGTATCAGTGGCATCTCATCTCATCGTGATGGTTTTCCAGTTTTTTGACAAACATTACATCTGGTACAATAATCTCTAGCATATGCATGCAAATTAGGCCACCACAATCCAGCTTGTAATATCTTACACACTGTTACTTTTCCTACATAGTGACCTCCAGGGTATATTTTAAGGATTCTAATTGTATACTTAAGTATAGTATTCTAGGCGATTGTTTTGGATTGAAAAAAATGTTTAAAGATAGGTAGGCGAATATTAAATAAGGAACATAAAATTAACACTGAAATGTAAAAAATTGGTGAATATTATGATAAACAAGACATATTTTATGTAATATAGGTGATATTAGACACTAAAAATGACCAAATAGCGAATTTAGTTTTTGAAAAAACCCAAAAAATAGCCAATTGGTGAAATTTTGCCCCTAAAAATTACCTTGGTGGCCTTCGACAATACCAGCATGTGCTTCATTCAATACCATCGGTCGCTCATGTTTTAAGACACAATGACGAAGAATTTCATCTGGTCCCATCTTATATAATTGTCCATCAATCAACTAGGAATTTGCAGCTTTTACAACTAATTGTTTCTTCTATGTTGTATAGAATCCTTATGGTGCATATCCTGTAGTTAAGAGATGTAAAATATCTCTGTAGTGATCATCAAACATTTTCATTGTAAACATTTGTGCGTTAGTAAGATTATCATTGATACTAATAGGCTCTTCTCCACTTTCTAAACTCGATAGATGGTTTGGTCCTTAATTTAATCGACCCATTGATCCGAGAGGATATTGGTGGACACCCACATATTCCACTTGGACCCCCACCATTGTTTCTTTCAGTTTTCCAGTTTCCTTAATTGTAGCACAATTTACTATTTTTGGCAGTTTTCGGGTCCTAAACTTCCGGGGCTGTTTTGAGGCCCTAAACGATGTTTTTTCAGCATCGAATGGTCGGGAAAATATGAGTTTATTCTAGACTAAAAATTTTCCATTTATGGATGTATTCCTTGAAGAGATCTTTCTAACGATGTATCATCTGCGTCAAATGGAGGTAGTATGCCAAAGTTATGACCCTGGGAAATTGATGTACCAAGTTACCCAATGGGGCCCACATTTTGGCGTTTCACCTCCTAGGGTTAGGTTTTTGGATGTGTAGAGTTCCCATTGTTTCTCAATAATATATAGGCCTTCGAGCCTCATTGAAACATAGAGTTGAGAGGCATGTATCCACCACATATCTTCTCAGAGATAAGCTACCAGCACTCTAGCTAGTTTATTTCCATTCTGTATGTAAACAAGTTTTATTTCTCTGATTAATGAAATAAAGTGTTATTTCCACTGCATATTTGTTTCTATGGCTATTTGTGTATTATGTTGCGTTCCTGCATAAATCTGTATCAGTGGTATCAGAGCAATCTGCTCTTTCTCGATCCTTCTTTGCATGTCCCCAATGAAGGTGTGGTATAAAGAGTTAGGGCTCGATCTGGTTGAACCTTTGCAAGATCAAGCTCGCAAATTCCAATGGCCTCCCATGGGGGACAAAAAGAAATACAAGGGCGCAGAATATCCTATCAAAATGTTGCTCGAGGAGGCCCTGGAAAAACAAAGGAACGCGATGATGGATAACTTTGCCCAGATCCTTCAACAACTTCCCACTGGCAGCGCATCCGCATCTAGCAGCCACTCTGGAGGCACAACCCCTTTTAAGGTACAAGTAAACTTTGGCATTCCCATATTTGATGGTCGAATAGATGTAGATGCCGTAGATAGATGGTTGAATCTATTAGAAGGATATTTCTCGGTTCAGGACTTTTTCGACCTAGAAAAGATTACTTTTTCACTACTCAAAGCTGCCCCCCATGTCAAGGACTGGTGGGAAACCTACTGTGAGAGAAAGGATGAGGAGGAACCCTCTCTGTTCTCCATCGTACCCACTTGGAATTCATTCCAAGGTGCCATAAAGGGACAATATTATCCTGTGGGGAGCTATGAGGACAAGTACATACAATGGATTACGCTGCAGTAGCAAAGAGATCAAGATGTGCATGAGATGATGAATCTGTTCCATACGCTACGCACCAAGTTGGGTATCAAAGATTCAGAGAAAAATTTGGTGCTGAAGTGTTGCAGTTGTATGCACAGATACATTCAGGAGGAAATGGAGTTCCTCAACATCTCCTTGCTTGGTACGGCACACCAGTAGGCTGCCAAAATTGAGAAAAAACTCAAACAGAAAAAGCGAGACTTTGGATCTGCGAATCAGAAGCAAGCAAAAGGTGCCCCCAAACCACAGAACCAAGGACACAGCCAAGGCATGGCGACTCAAGACAAATTTCCAAAGCCGCAAGCAAAGAACAACACTACGAAGCCGAAGAAGGAAGCGAGAAAGTAGTGCATGTTCCATAAGAGCCCCACTCACAACACCAGTGAGTGTCGGGCCAAGCAGTCACTAGTGGCTGAGATAAAGGCTTCCAAATCAGATGCATACTCTGACACTGAATCACAACCTGAGAAGGGGAATGACAGAGGGAAGAATATTGTCGATGCAGAGCCCAATGCCACCTTTTCCACCACAAAGATCCAAAAGGAAGAACGATAAGATTCAGAGGAGGAGGAGCGTTTTTTCCACTCCCAGATGTGGGTAAAGGTTTCCCACTACAGTTCATTGTCGATAGTGGGAGCCAAAAGAACCTCATTTTAGTAGAGGTCGTTAAGCAGTTGGGATTCCTGACCATAGCACACCCATAGTCATACACCATCGGGTGGCTTCACCAAGGACGGGATCTCCATGTCAGCCAGCAGTGCTGCCTTCCCTACAGCATCAAGCCCTTCATCAATGAGGTATTATGTGATATTTCTCCTCTTGATATTTGTGAGTATTATTGGGTCAACCATACTTATGGAAGCGACATGCTTTGTATGAGTCTCAGCCTTGCACTGTTATTATTATGTTGGGAAAAAAAATTTATAGGATACCAAAGGTAGCACCTCCTGCCACTATCTCTTTGGTTACTGCAAAACAATGCAGTAAGCTCATTTCCAAAACCAGGAAATTTTTTGTCTTTATGATCTGCCCTTAGGGAAAGAAGGAGATCATGGCCACGACCTTGAGACAGGGCCCATCCACATGACAACAACAAATGGACAAGGTCATGGAGGAGTACCGGGACATATTCATCTCACCCACAGGGGTTCCTCTGGACAGTCAGGTCAAGCACCCCATCAATCTGACCCCAGGTGCGTCGCTGCCCAATGGATCGATCGATCGACACTATGTTATGGAAATGATGAAATCAAGAGGCAAATTCAGGAGCTACTGCAGAAGAGTCACATCCGACCAAGTTCATCACCCTGTGAGAGCTCGATCGTGTTGGTACAGAAGAAGGATGGGACTTGGAGACTCTGTATTGACTATGAGGCGATGAACAAGATCACTCTCCGGAATAGGTACCCGATCCCATGGATTGATGACCTCCTGGACCAACTTAAAGGGATGAAATATTTTAGCAAGATCGACCTAAATTCTAGGTATCACCAAGTACCGATCAAACTGACCGATGTGTGGAAGACTGCCTTCAAAGCCAAGGAGGGCCTTTTCGAATGGTTGGTCATGCCTTTCAGGCTGACAAATGCTCCTGCAACCTTCATGAGACTGATGGACTACATCTTGCATCCATTCAACAACTCATTTGTAGTAGTGTACTTGGATGACATCCTGATATTCATCTAGACTTGGGAAGAGCACCTCCACCACATCCGACTAGTCCTCCAAATGTTGCGGCAACACAAGTTGTGTGCCAATTTGGACAAGTGCACTTTTGGCATGACCTAGGTTCAGTATCTGGGATATATTATTGATGAGTATGGGATACATGTGGATCCAACCAATATCCAATTCATTCATGATTGGCCAGCTCCAAGTACTCTAACAGAGCTTCGTAGCTTTTTGGGTCTTGTTAATTTCTACCGCATGTTCGTGTTGGGATTCTCTCATATCGCTTGGCCCTTAAGTCAAGTCACCAAGGGAGGAGAAAAAGCAAAATTATTCTGGTTAGAAACTCAACAGAAGGAATTTGTAGAATTGAAACATCGCCTCTGTTGTGCCCCAATGCTCACATTACCATACTTGTAACAACCATTTGAGATCGAGACATACGCCTCTGACTATGCTATTGGGCTAGTCCTTACTCAACAAGAGCATCCAGTGGCATATCACAGTGAGACACTGTCTGACACAGTCCGCAAATATCCCACTTATAACAAAGATATGTATTCCATTGTACAGGATTTCCAACAATGGAAGCATTACATTTTGGGGAAGGAAATGATCATCCACACAGACCATTGACCCTTGCAGTTCATACAGACACAAGGGAAGTTACAGAATGATCGCCATTAGAAGTGGTCCACATATCTACAATAATTTCATTTGAATATCATGTACAAGAAGGGAAGCACCAATAATGTTGCATACTACCTCAACCAACCACCGATTGTGGTGATAACCACCGTGCTCAACTCTTGTGGGCACGAGACCTTTGATTGGCCGATTCTCTACAAGAGCGATCCAGAATTTAGCCACACATACAGGATGCTCTTGGAGGGAAACCAAGTTCCAAATTTTCACCTCCAGGATGCACTACTATGTCACATGGGAAACCTTTGTGTTCCTTCAAGCGAGCATGCTAAGATCATTTGGGAAGCGCACTACACTTGGGTCGCTGAGCATTTCGGGGTCAAGAAAATAGTGGCAGTACTGCAGAAGTATTTCTATTGGTCGAACCTTCGACAGGACGTCATGAAGTACATCTAATCCTGCACTTCCTACGCCATTGCCAAACCGTCCATTAAGAAGCAAGGCCTCTATACTCCGTTTCCTACCCCTAGTCGACCTTGGGAATCCATTTCCATGGATTACATGTCGTTCCTTCCTTCTACTAAGCACGGCAATGACTGTGTGTTCGTGGTCGTCGACATATTCTCAAAGATGGCCATAATGGTGGCCTGCAAGAAGAATATCATAGTAGGATCCACTGCTAAACTCTTCTTTGAATGAGTGTGGGTACACTTTGGGATCCCATAGTCTATAATCTCATATTGGGATGGTAGGTTCCTTAGTACATTCTGTTCTAGCCTATGGTCAATGCTAGACACCAACCTCACAAAGTCCACAACTTTTCGTCCCCAGAATGATGGCCAAACAGAGGTCGTTAACAGGATGATCGTACACATTTTGTGCATGTACAACTCAAAGCATCCATGCACATGGGATGAGAGCCTCCCCTATGTAAAACATAGTTATAACTGGGCCCTCCACAGCTCTAGCAACCACAGACCCTTTCAGGTGGGATTGGGATTCCAGCCACTATGTCCCATTGACATAGCCATGCCATTTGCAGCTACTCAGGATGATTCAGCTCATGTTTAATCTGAAGTTTCTAAGGTGAACAACTTCATTGAGCAAATTCAACACATTCACCAATAGGTTCATGACATATTGGACAGATCCAATGCTAAGTACAAGCCGCGGCATGATCAGCATCGGGTGCAACACAAATTCCAGGTGGGCGACAAAGTGTGGCTACATTTGCAGAAGGAGTGCCTCACTGGACCCCACCGCAAGCTTCGCCCACTCCGATATAGGCCATACACCATCACAAAGGATGTCGGGTGTTAACACCGTTATTTAGTAGAGGAGCAAGAAAACCAGGTGAAGAAGAAATAATAGTGCTTGTCAATACTTTGGTTAAAATTTTAAAGTATGAAAGTATGGCAAGAGGTGAAAGACCATGATTTGTCAAAGGATCTGATGGTGCGGAGCGCAAAGAGGAAGATCAATGGCTGTTATTATGTTCGCTCTCCAAAGATGCAAGGAAGATAAGTAATATGCGGACGTTTAATGAAGTATGTGGATCAATGGTCATTAAACCAACATAATAAGATCTACGGTTTGAGTCGTATCCGCCTTGCGAACCTGTATGTTTGTTAAAGCAAAGGAGCTTGGTGGAATCGAGTACATTCCACTTGATCTAAAGGTGGGAAATAAAGGTATATCACATCAACAATTGTGGGTAACTTCGGAACGGAAACTTGCACATTGGATAAGGCTGGGATGCCCAGTGGAATGAGTTACATGGCGCTTGATCTGATGGATGAAAATTAAAGGTGAAATAGATCAATGGTCACAAATGGATCCGGAGCAGAAATATGCGTGGCAGATAAAGGTAAAGGGTGGTTGTGGAATATAAACCACTGTCCACGTGGCAAATCATGGTGCAATCCGGAGACGAAAGTGGTTTAGTGGAAACCCCCAAAGGGACGCTCCGGAGTGGGGTCCTATAAAAGTGAGGTTGACTTGTTCTGTGATCATTTCATTGGCACCGGACGAGTGAAAAATACCTGCGGCTTCGTCAACCTTCAACTATCAATTTCAAGCACACGCGGCCACAATGAACAGGTAAGGCTTGAACGCCCATAACTCGTCCATCTGTTTTCCATTAGCAACTGAAAAATGGACCAAAGGAAGGAATTACAGGGGTCTGGTCGTGTTATAGATGATAGGGAAGATTATTTGGTCGATAGAGACAAGAACGTGTGTGACCCTTTCTTGTCCATAGGGAGCGTATCAGTGAGTAAAGAAAGGCTCTGGCACTATAATTCACAGGGCCATGATGTCTTGAATGTCTGTAAATCCTTTTTGTACTATTTTGCTCTTGAACAAACCCTTCACTTTCCTGAATTCATAGAATGGTGTGCTGTCAATTACTCCCCTTCTCAGAGAATCATTGTAAGCTAGTCTACATCCTGAATACTCTGTAAAATCAATGCCAAAGTTATTTGCGAAAACCTCAATTTACCTGATAGTTACCTTGACAATCGCGAACCCGTAAATGAGTCCGTTCTTGCTGAATTGTATAAAAGTTGTGGAACTGAAGTCTGTTGTAAATTCCTATCCAGCATTCTGAAAGAAGGTCAATCTTTAGACGGTCTTTTCCTGCCTTACCATGTTCATATTTTTAAAAATGAAGTCCAATTAGTTATATCCCTGGTCTGTCAAATTTTGGGTCTTGACAATGATTATCATGTAAATGAAGTAATCCTTGGTTTTTTGTTAAAAATAAGTTCTTTAGGGTTTGAGTCTCAGTTGGTTCCTATGTTTAGTCTAGATGAGTACTTGGCGGAAGAAATCCATCTTCAGTTAACTGAATTTCGGAAGGTTTGGTTCTTTAAATTTCAAACTTACTTGTTGAACATACTGCTATGTTCAAATGTCACTGAGTTACAATTTTTAAGTACCATTTTCTCCTTTGATTTGCCCAAGCAAATCAGCATGTTTGAATTTGCCAATTCAATCATGTCGGAGATATATAAAATGTTGTTTGATGAAATGTTGCCTCGTGTGTTGGAAGAGATGAAATGCCTGATGTAGTCTTCATCTGAAGATCAAGTCGGAGACTGGTTCCTGTATAAATATTCCACTGTTTTGAGAGTATATGGATTTACTAGGCAACATTACAGGTTACCCGCTTTCCTCACTCCAAGAATTTTTGCATTGGAGTTCATGAGGAAAAGGTTACATTCTAAAGAAGAGCATTTTGGAGCTTTTAAAAAATCCTCAAATGTCAAATTTCCTCTCAAGGTTGGCTCATTTATTTTCAAGAATAAAGGTGCCTTAATGTTTATTGAAAAGTCGTTGGAGAACATGGAATTCCAAAAGGAACCTAGGATGAATTACGATCCTCATCATGTAATTTCCCTAATAAAGTAGGCCAATAAAAACAAACCATTTGACCACCAGAATGTTGGAGGTCTAACCGAGATGGCCAATTTGCTACATTTTACAGAGATTCCAAGATCCAATGAGGATGCAAGTGTTGTACTGGTTGTAACGTCTCAGGTAACAAGTGGTTCCAACATTGTAATCAAAAGAAGCCTTTCTGAAATTGAGAGCATGGAAATGGATGAAAATGGAGCACATAAAAAGGCTAAGGTTTTCCAAGTTGATGGAGTATTACGAGAAGAGATTTCAGAAGATTTCAAAAAAGTTGCCCTAGTCCCAACAAAATCTGTAAAGGTAAATCAATTTTCTTTCAAAGATGTAGATAGTTCAGAACCAAGCTCAATTTTCAAATCCAAAGAAGAGCTTAAGGCCAGTTATATGGAGAAAAGAAAGCAGTCTCTGGAGGAGACAAGAATTTTACTCCCAAAGGTAAGGAATTTAAACAATCCGAAAACCTCCTTGGTTTCTGCCAGAGATACAGAATGAAATACCTTCAAATTGGCCATGGTGAGTGACAAGAAAGTGGAAGAAATGGAAATAAGGTTAGATAAGATTAGTATGCCCGACAAAATACAGCTGCACAAACAAACAAGTGACATCATTTATTCAGATTTGTTACAAGCAATGATGAGGATAAATAAACTACAAATTTTGGTAGATAAATTAGAGATTCAATTGAAACATGAAAGAGTTGAGAATAAGGCCAATGCCATTCAGATTAAGAAGCTACAAGCAGATATTATCAGTTCAGGCAATGAGAAAGATAACACCCAGGCAGTCAGAAGAATGCTAGAAAAAAAAGATAATGCTATCCAAGTTTTAAAGAAAAAATTGAAGACCCCTTACCACAGCTCAGAACACATTGAATTTTTTAAATTCATTGACCTACTAGAAATTACATGACATGGGAATAAAGGACATGATATCAATAGTATTATGGGCTAAGAATTTTATCCACAAGCATCATTTAATGAAAACGGTCCAGGACAGAGCGGATGAGATGGTTTCATAGGTTAATAACTTCAAGCAGGTTTTCAAGGAGCTATTTGAGGACGTCCTGCCTTCCTTTTGGGACGAGGAGGGATGGATGTTCTCTCAGGAGCACTATCACAGCTTGTTAGTACAGAGCTGCATGGACCACTCCAAATTTGATGATTTGGAAAAAGGCCTCACAGGGAAAGCTATTGTGGATAAATTGACCGAAGATTTTGAAATTTTACAAAAGTTCTTGATCATCAGAAAAGGATTGCCCAAGGTGTCAATTCAAGAAATGATGGAATGTGACACCCCAAGCGTGGATAAATGGAAAGCTATGGAAAGGTTCAGGAAGACAAAATACATCCTTCATTCATGAGAACAGGTGTCGCGTGTTGAGGAGCTGCTGGAATGGGCCTTGTACCAAGTTGATTTTAGCTTAATGATTTGTTAGGATTGAAGCTGTAGTTTATTCCTAAGAGTTAGGAATTTAGTTACAAGACTTTAATTAAGCCGATCATTCAGTTATGAATCTTCTTGGAAGATCAAATTATTTTATGTATATATTTGCATCTATTCTCAACCCGTCCCGTGGTTGAGAATTTTGAAAGACATATATTTTTTGAAGAACAAAGTTGAATGGGAATGAATTATCAGAGATTCATGCATCATTTATATTACAGTCTGTGCTTCTGTTTCTTTGTGATTTGTCTTTTCCAGTATTACACTCCATTTTGTTTCCTTCATATTTGAAATATAGCATTGAATGATTAGAACTCATGCTGGTCGTGCTCTGATCATTATTTCAAATATTTTATAAACCTTTCTGCTAAAGTTAATATAGAATTCGTCATCTGATGCTCTATATTAATGGACTGTTCTCTTTTTCTTCCATTCCAAATGAATCAATGAATGATTGTGATTGAATGGTTATCTTGCCTTTGATAATTTCCTGAACATACGATTTTGTGATATTTTTATCTATATGTGACCCCATGCCCAATGGTTCTGTGTATTGTTTCAACCACCTTTATAATCTTTGAGTGTTGACATTTATATGTGGTCTTGTTAAATATGTATTAAGA
This sequence comes from Pseudotsuga menziesii, assembly GCA_001517045.1. Lineage (NCBI taxonomy): Eukaryota > Viridiplantae > Streptophyta > Pinopsida > Pinales > Pinaceae > Pseudotsuga > Pseudotsuga menziesii. Next base: position 164,472 of record LPNX011076892.1, read on the forward strand.
GATCCCTCTTTGAAAGAAAAAAACCATTTTCTTTCTAAAGTGGTTATGCTGTTACCTTGGGATTTACCTTTCACAACCTTGGGTACATTCTGAGTGCTAACAAACTGGCGCCGTTGCCAGGGAACGAAAGTGCATATTTGCCCTGGGGGAACGATAGTGTTTAAAGAAAAATTTCTGTGGGGAAACAGGAATTTTATCAAGAAGAAAGGGTTGTATATTTGCCCTGGCGAGTCCATTGTGAAAGATTTTTCAGAACTTAAAGAGTCATTCTGGCTTCGAGAAGACACACGCGAGGTAACTCTAATACCGAAATCTTGAAAAGTTTTGAAGATCCACAAAGTTATTTAAAAGAAAAAATAAAGAAAAGTTAGGTTTTCCTTTGTTTGGTGCATCATCATCTCAAGATTCCCATATTGATCCAGAATGGGAAGTTAACACTGGGAAAAGTCTGTTGAGAACCAAATCTGAGTCTGACCTTAAGAATACTGAGTTCAACCCTCATAGGTTAGAATCTTATTTGTTGGATTCCCTCTGGAGAGACTTGTAACAAACCACTAAAGTTGAAACATTTACCTCTTAGAATACTCAAAGCTCATCAGTTCCTGTGAATCCACCTAGACCAATGGCTGCCAGATTTGTTCCTTTGCGTTTGCCTCCTCTATTACGTGACTTACCTCAGAACTATTCCCAAAGAATTTCTTTGTTTGATGGAGAAGGTGACATAACCGCAAAACAACATGTTTCCAAGTTTGAAGATTTTATTGACTTAGAAGAAGTTGATTTCCTAGATGTCAAAATGCGGTTATTTGCCCAGAGTTTGTCAGGCGAGGCGAAGAAATGGTTCAAGGATCTGCCAAATGGGTCTATAATGAATTTTCAGGCTTTCCAAAATGCATTTCTGGATAGATGGGATGATAAACAGAACCCTTTGCAGCTCTTATCTCAGTATAATAGTCTCAAAAAACGAGGTTTTGAATCTGTTCATGAATTTTCAAGCAGATTCATGAGGGTTTATAACTCTATTCCGGATGACATAAAACCTTCTACAGCTGCTGCTAAACTTCATTATGTTGGAGCTTTTGATAATGATTTTGCATTTTCATTAAGGGAGAGAAAATCAGCAACTCTTGTTGCCATGTTTACAGATGCTTTGGAAGTAGAAGCAAACATGATGGCAAGTGGAAAGATGAAACATAGAGATATTGATAGAAGGAAAAAAGAAAAAAATTTTCCTTCTACTTCTTCTTCTACTAATGATGTCAAATTTGAAATGATGTTGAGAACCATGGAAAAGTTGATGGACAGGTTAACTATGGATAATAGGGGATTCAATCGGGAACAAGCTGAACCTCAAATTAGGAATCCTAATTTCAGAAAACCGAATCCTGCTGTTCCTCCCCAAAACCGACAGAGAGACATGAGGAATCCAAGAAATCAAGAGGAGCAGCCAATACGTCCACCTTTTCCTGAAAACTATGTTGTTGATGAGGAAGATCCAGCTAAAAATGAGATTCACCTTTTTGGAGAGCAGGATTCAGAGATCTATCTTACCGAGGAAGAGCATAATATGTTCGAAAAGGAGGGTGGAAATGAAGAATTTCAGATGGAGAATGAGCAGTATCAAAGGGGTTATTTACATGCTATGGATGATGTGCAGAGGAAAATCAGATTGAGGAACAGGGATGTCCTCATAAATAAAGGGAAGGCAAACCCAAATCAGCCTTCCACTAGTTCTTTGAATGTGGAAAAGGGAAAAGAACTACAAAAAGAGCCTCCTGTAAATAAGGAGGTTGAAAATGATATACAAAGAGATAAAATAATCAAACAGGCGACTTCGGTTGATGTGGAAAGAATTGGTGCTGGTTTTAATTTACAAAATGAGCTTTCAAAGCTAAAAATCTCTGTTCCATTTAATGAGTTATTGAGAAATAATGAATACAGGGATATTATCACAAAAATGGTCAAAAATCAAGGGGAATGGCAGTCTGACATTTTAGAACTGAATGATGATAATCCCGCTATTTCATTTGGGTCAAAAGTTGAAAATTTAGAAGGTGAAGAAGTTACTCCTTTCTATTTAAGTCTAAATGTGCATGATAAAGTGGTCCATAATGCTATGCTAGACTCAGGGGCATCACATAATCTAATGCCTAAGGGAGTGGTAGAAAGTATGGGATTAGAAGTAACAAGACCTTATAAAGATTTGTACTTGTTTGATTCTAAAAGAGTAAAATTCCTTGGTTTGATTAAGGATATGGTGGTAACCCTAAATAAATTGCCGTCAAAAAATATAGTCATGGATGTGGTGGTAGCTGATGTTCCACCTAAGTTTGGGGTATTGTTGTCAAGATCTTGAACTTCCAAGTTGAAAGGTAGTTTACAGGTGGATATGTCATATGCTACAAATCCTGTTTGAGATGGGAGCAGAAGATTATATAGTGAAAAAAGAACTCCTTATGTAGTAAGCAGTCAAGATAAACCTTAAGTTCATCACATATATGCTGTTGATACTGAATTGGGATCTTCTATTTTCTTTAATGATGCTGTCCCACATGATTTAGAAAAGGCATTGCAGGAGAAGTCTGAGGAAAATAAGGAAAAATAAGTTTTGGAACAGGATGCTTTGGAAGCAAAACAAAAGAAAGAAGGCCAGTGGATTATGTACTTTGATGGATATGCTGCAAAAATTGGTGCCAGAGCCGGTGTGTATATAATTTCTCCTATTTGAGATTTCAAGGCTTTATCATACAAGTTAACATTTGAATGCACAAACAATGTGGCAGAGTACAAGGCTTTGTTATTGGGATTACATGCTTTAAAATATTTAGGCGCTCAGAAAATAAGGATCTTGGGAGATTTCGAGTTAGTGATAAACCAAATAAATGAGAGCTATCAAACCAGGCATCCTCGGATGAGGGCTTATAGAAATGAAGTGTGGGATATGCTTGGTAACTTCTTTACAGAGCATGCAATTCAAGTAGTTCCCAGACATGAAAATTTGGTAGCTGATTCTTTAGTTGTAGCTGCTGGAAAGTTTGAAACCCCTGTTGCTGGTCAAAGGGAATACTAGGTGGAAATTGTGAATAGACCCTCTATTCCTGACAATTCTAAATATTGGCAGGTGTTCGAAGATGACATGCAGATCAGGAGGTTCTTAGAAATCTCAAGGGAATTTGTGAATGCTCCCATTGACATCGAAAATAACAATGATGAAAGTATTCAAAATGACGATGAGGGACCTGATGAAGAAAGGGAGGGTGCGGCAAAGTTAAAGGGAAACCTGAGAGGTAAGGATATCATTCAGTTAAAAAATAATTTTATACCCAAGGGTTTGATTCCTTTGGAAAAACTCTTCGATCAGAATGATGTTGCCAAGAACCCAAAGGTAAAGCCTATTGAGGATGTTGTTGAAAATAGAAATATTGGCATTGAAGAAAATCCTAAGATTGTGAAGTTATCCAAGAAATTGCCCGAAAAAGAGAAAGAAGAATATGTCAAATTAATGAAAAAATATATAGATGTCTTTGCTTGGAGTTATGAGGATCTCAAGGAATATGATACATCTATCATACAAGACACTATTCCTAGGGAGGGGATTTTGAGAGCGAAGGAAAAATGGAGGACGGAAGAGGAACTGCAGATGGATATTCCAACGAGCAAAGAAGGATTGCCTCAAAGGTCGAGTATGCAGGGCGTAGCAGCAGTAATGGAACCATGGGCCATCGAAGGGATCACGAGGGTTTCCGTGGACATTCAAAAAAATATGGCCAGAGGCGAAGCCGCAGCCCAGATCCATCGAGGTACGAACATGACTGTTACCTCTCCAGCAATGGTAAGGTATCAACTTCCCCTTCCCCTTCCCATTCATGTGTTTGTTATAGCAAAGCACTAAGTCCAAGCTCCAGGGTTTCTGATCATTACTATAGTCCAAATGAGATTCTTGATGAAAACCACAGGAGAGGGGCAGACAATCTTCGGTATGAAAGAAGGCGCAGCAGGAGCCCTGATTTAAAATATGATCCAAGGCCCAATCCGAACCTCAGCCATAGACAGAGTTTCGAGGACCGAAGTTCTAACCCTCCTCCGCGACATAACAATGGATCCGTTTCGAAGGAATATAGGCCTGCGCGCCTGCTTCCTGTTGATTACGGGGCCAGGGTAGGCTTTGATAGCTATCAAATATTCATAAATCTGCCTACTGGAAATTTGATCTTGGTTTGGGTAAATGTTCTTGATTCAGTGGAGGCATTACGGAATAGTTTAGCAAGCCGCGTGGGCTATCCAGCATCCGTATTCTATCTTGTGCATGTAGGAAAACAAATGCAGGACTCTTTAAATTTATCAGATTACCAGATTTCCAAGAATTGCTCCATTTCTCTGTTGCTTCGGTTGAGGGGGGGAGCCGATGGCAATCAAAGAGGATCCTTCCCTTCACACAATGGAACTGGTCCTTCATCTTACAAATATATAGCCCGATCAAAGGGGCCACAGACATCGGTGACCTCTACTGTTCAGCCCAGCCCATACATTGTGGAAAAACTGGAATCCACACCAGTTCTGGAGATAAAAAATGAATAGGTTAAAGGAATTTCTAGTTATTTACAAGGTGAAGCAGTTATTTGTAGGTTTAATGGGTTTTGGCCCAAATCACATGATCTTCATGCCTGGATCTTCCAAAAATGGACAACTAATTGCTAGATTTTACTATGTTCAAAAGGTTTCTTTATAGTTCAGTTTGATTCTCCAGATGAGTATCAGAAGGTCTTATTGCAGGGACCTTGGTTTTGGGGGAGAGCTGGGCTCTTCATAACCCCTTGGTTTCTAGAATTTGATGCTAATAATATGGTAGTTACAAAGATGCCGGTATGGGTGCGATTACCAAATCTGCCTCTACCTTTTTGGCATCATTTAGTACTGGAAGACATAGGCAATATTCTGGGAAGATTCATCAAGAGTGACAATGAAAGGAAGGACAAGGGATTATTTACATACGGCAGAATTTGTGTGGAGATTGACCTTAGAAAAGGCCTCCCTGATAGATTACAACTGAAACATGAATCCTTCACTTGGATACAAAGTCTGGACTATGAAAATACATATTTTAGGTGCCGATTCTTCCATTTGACAGGTCATCTTCAAGATACATGCCCACTTGCAAAAAAATTCCCAAAAAAGAAAAAGGGGCCGAAGACAAACAGAAAGAACCGGCAGGAAGATTATGTCCCATTTCCAGATGAGGAAGTAGGAAGTGAGGATGAAAAACAACAAGATATGCAGAGAAATGAGGAAACATTGGTGCATGATGGTGCAGAAGCACAGTCAACAAGAAAACAGACATCCGGTGAGGACACTCAGACAATCATGGAGAATCCGATGGATACATCTTCTAGTGGTCAAAAGCGTGCTCACGAAACTACCAGTTCAGAATCTGATAAGGACATAGCGGTGTTTCAACAACCAGAGGCGGTAGTCTGTAATCAGCTGATTGTGGCTGCACCAAAGAAAGGGGTTTGGACTGAAGTGAAATCTAGGAAGAAAGGGGGGGAAAAGGGGAGAATAGAGGAGTACTATAATGCTTGATCTCTCTGTTTGTATAAATTTTTTTGTTGTTTTTATTTTACATGACCGGTAACAATTTGTGACAATGTATGGGACTATTTTGTCTCAATACATCTGCAGATGTAATTTTGTTCTTTTGAAATAAAATTACGATTTTTTCCGAGGAAAAAAAAAACACACTATTCCTATAAAGCCTGGAGACAGACCTTTTAAACAGAAACTCAGAAGGATAAACCCTAAGCTGCTGCCTATTATTGAGAAAGAAATCAAGAAGCTATTTGATGCCAAGATCATTGTAACGTTGAGGTTTTCAAAATGGGTTGCAAACTTGGTTCCTGTTAGAAAAAATAATGGAGAGATAAGATTGTGCATAGATTTCAGCAATTTGAATAAGGTTTCTATGAAGGATAACTATCCTCTGCCTAAGATGGATCATATACTGTAGCAAGTGGTGGGAGCTAAAATAATTTCAATGTTGGACAGTTTTTCTGGTTATAATCAAATCAAAGTGTTACCTGAAGATCAAGAGAAAACTGCCTTTACTACACCTTGGGCACCTTTATGTATGCAAAGATGCCTTTCGGTTTGATGAATGCAGGGGCCACTTTCCAGCGAGCTATGGACATTTATTTTGCATGGGAAATCAGGAATTTTGTGGTAATCTACAAGGATGATATCACAGTCTATTCAAAGTCTAACAGAGAAAATTTGCGTCATCTGGAGAAAGTTTTCATGAAGTGCAGGAAATATGGTATATCCTTGAACCCGAAGAAGTCCAATTTTGCTTTGGAAGAAGGAAAGTTGTTGGGCCATATAATATCTAAATATGGCATAAAGATTGATCCTGAAAGGGTAAACACGATTCTGAAGGTGGGAGAACCTAGAAGTAAAAAGGAGATACAATCATTCTTGGGACAGGTAAATTTTTTGAGAAGGTTTGTGTCAAGTTTTGCTGAGATTCTAATGAACATCACAAATATGTTGAAAAAGGGTAATGAGGTGAAATGGAATGATGAAGCCAGAAAGTCTTTTTGGGAGATCAAAAAGGCAATATCAGAAGCTCCTGTGTTGGTGAGCCCGGATTTTACTAAAGACTTCTCAGTATTTTCATATGCTTCAGAGTATACTATAGCAGCAGATTTATTGCAGAAAAATGATGAGAATTTGGAGCAACCTATAGCATTTTTTAGCAAAATGTTGAGGGATGGAGAATTGAAATATGACATCATGGAGAAACAGGCATATTCTTTAGTCAAAGCATTGAAAGATTTCAGAGTGTATATTTTGCATTCACATATAATTGCACATGTCCCATCTGCCGGGGTAAAAGGAATCTTAACACAACCATACTCAGAAGGCCGAAGAGCAAAATGGATCGCTACATTGCTAGAGTATGATATAGAAATAAAACCCACCAAGTTGATTAAAGGACAAGGATTAGCTAAAATGATGGCTAATTCAAATTGTGAAGCTTTGCAAATCAATTTCCTATCTCACCAAGCTAATCAGTTGGATACAGAAGTGGAATTCATGGCTGATTTTGTGGCATCTCCATGGTATTCTGATATTGTATATGTCCTCCAAAATTTGCAAGCACCAGAAGGATTGAGTAAGTCAAGGGCCTGGTCTGTAAAATTAAAAGCTACCAAATTTTGTATTTTAAATCAAAATCTTTATTGGAAGGATCCCGGGGGTGTGTTACTAAAATTCCTTTTAGAAAATGAATCTCAGCATATAGAAAAATAATTTCACAAGGGAGATTGTGGAGGACATCATTCTTGGAAAGTGACTGCTAATAAAATTCTAAGAGTAGGCTATTATTGGCCTACACTATTTTTAGATGTGTATAAAGAAACCAGTAAGTGCCATCAGTGCCAAATTTTTTATGGAAAAAGAAAGGTACTTCCTTTACCTCTGAATCCCATTACAGTAGAAGCTCCTTTCCAACAGTGGGGTTTGGATTTTATTGGTGAAATAAACCCCAATTCTTCGGGACAACACAAATGGATCTTAACAGCCACATATTATTTTACAAAGTGGATTGAAGCTATTCCCACTAGAAGAGCCACTGAAAATGTAATCATGGAGTTCCTTGAGGAAAATATATTGGCTGTATTCGGGTGCCCCAGAATAATAGTAACAGACAATGCAGCTATGTTCAAATCCAAGAAAATGATTGATTTCTGTCACAAATACCACATAAGCCTCAATCATTCAACTGCCTACTATCCGCGGGGAAATGGGTTAGCTGAATCTTCTAATAAAAGCCTAGTAAGGATCATCAGGAAGTTGATAGAAGATAATAAAAGGTCCTGGCACACCAAGATCAAGTATGCTATCTGGGTTGACAGGATTAGCACCAAAAGGGCAATTGGCATGTCTCCGTTTCAACTGGTATACGGAACTGAAGTTGTTTTTCCAGCATCAATAGGTGTTCCGGTTATGAGATATTTCCAAGATCAGCAAAAAGAACCAAATCACATGCAGAGAAGGATAAATCAGATTATTGAGCTGGATGAACGAAGGAATAAGGCTTATGACAAGGTGCAGTCACATCAAGAAAAAATGAAAAATACTTTTGATAGAAGAATCAAAGAAGAGCAGTTTTAGATTGACGATTTGGTCTTAAAGTGGGATGCTCCCAATGAAGAAAAACATGGGAAATTTGATCATATGTGGGTGGGTCCTTATGTTGTTGCTGGTTACAGAGGAAAAAATGCATTTTTGTTAGAATATCCGAATGGGGTTCTTCTGGATAGTAACCTTGTCAATGGAAGGTATCTGAAACATTACCTGTCCTGAAGAGGGGGGTAAATTTGTATTATAGCTTGTAAATACTTATTTTTCTTTACCAAGTCAACGAAAAAGGTAGGCCGAATGTATTTGAAGCCCGTGGTGAAGGCCCTAAGATTCAGGAGGCATGCTTTTCTTTTCTAAAAACAAAAAATAATATATATCTACAAAAAACGAAAGATGAGTTTTCTGGAAGTTACACAGGCACCTGGTCTACGAGTTCTTTGATACCTCCCAGGGAGGATATCATCCCTAGATGGAGCTAGCTATTAACACCGTTATTTAGCAGAGGAGCAAGAAAACCAGGTGAAGAAGAAATAATAGTGCTTGTCAATACTTTGGTTAAAATTTTATAGTATGAAAGTATGGCAAGAGGCGAAAGACCATGATTTGTCAAAGGATCTGATGGTGTGGAGCGCAAAGAGGAAGATCAATGGCTAGTATTACGTCCTCTCTCCAAATATGCAAGGAAGATAAGTAATATGCAGACGTTTAATGAAGTATGTGGATCAACGGTCGTTAACCCAACATAATAAGATCTACGGTTTGAGTCGAATCCGCCTTGTGAACCTGCATGTTCGTTAAAGCAAACGAGCCCGACGGAATCGAGTACATGCCACTTGATCTAACGGCGGGAAATAAAGGTAGTTCACATCAACAATCGTGGGTAACTCCAGAACGAAAACTTGCACGTTGGATAAGGCTAAGATGCCCAGCGGAATGAGTTACATGGCGCTTGATCCGATGGATGAAAATTAAAGGTGAAATAGATCAATGGTCACAAATGGATACAGAACAGAAAGATGCATGGAAGATAAAGGTAAAGGCTGGTTGCAGAATATAAACCGCTATCCACGTGGAAAATCATGGTGCAATCCAAAGACAAAAGTGGTTTAGTGGAAACCGCCAAAGGTACGCTCCAGAGTGGGGTCCTATAAAAGCGAGGTTGACTTGTTCCGTGATCATTTCATTGGCACCGGATGAGTGAAAAAGACCTGCGGCTTCATCAACCTTCGACTATCAATTTCAAGTACACGCGGCCACAGTGAACAGGTAAGGCTTGAACACCCATAACTCGTCCATCTGTTTGCCATTAGCAACTGAAAAATGGACCAAAGGAAGGAATTACAGGGGTCTGTTCGTGTTATAGATGATAGGGAATATTATTTGGTCGATAGAGACAGGAACGTGTGTGACCCTTTCTTGTCCATAGGGAGCATATCAGTGAGTAAAGAAAGGCTGTGGCACTATAATTCACAGGGCCATGATGTCTTGAATGTCTGTAAATCCTTTTTGTACTATTTTGCTCTTGAACAAACCCTTCACTTTCCTGAATTCGTAGAATGGTGTGCTGTCAATTACTCCCCTTCTCAGAGAATCATTGTAAGCCAGTCTACATCCCGAATACTCTGTAAAATCAATGCCAAATTTATTTGCGAAAACCTCAATTTACCTGATAGTTACCCTGACAATCGCGAACCCGTAAATGAGTCCGTTCTTGCTGAATTGTATAAAAGTTGTGGAACTGAAGTCCGTTGTAAATTCCTATCCATCATTCTGAAAGAAGGTCAATCTTTAGACGGTCTTTTCCTGCCTTACCATGTTCATATTTTTAAAAATGAAGTCCAATGAGTTATATCCCTGGTCTATCAAATTTTGGGTCTTGATAATGATTATCATGTAAATGAAGTAATCCTTGGTTTTTTTGTTAAAAATAAGTTCTTTAGGGTCTGAGTCTCAGTCGGTTCATGTGTTTAGTCTAGATGAGTACTTGGCAGAAGCAATCCATCTTCAGTTAACTGAATTTTCAAAGGTCCAGTTCTTTAAATTTCAAAATTACTTGTTGAACATACTGCTATGTTCAAACGTCACTAAGTTACAATTTTTAAGTACCATTTTCTCCTCTGATTTGCCCAAGCAAATCAGCATGTTTGAATTTTCCAATTCAATCATGTCGGAGATATATAAAATGTTGGTTGATGAAATGCTGCCTCGTGTGTTGGAAGAGATGAAATGCCTGATGCAGTCTTCGTCTGAAGATCAAGTCGGAGACTGGTTCATGTATAAAGATTCCACTGTTTTGAGAGTATATGGATTTACTGGGCAACCTTACAGGTTACCCGCTTTCCTCACTCCAAGAATTTTTGCATTGGAGTTCATGAGGCAAAGGTTACATTCTGAAGAAGAGCATTTTGGAGCTTTTAAAAAATCCTCAAATGTCAAATTTTCTCTCAAGGTTGGCTCCTTTATTTTCAAGAATAAAGGTGCCTTAATGTTTATTGAAAAGTCATTGGAGAACATGGAATTCCAGAAGGAACCTAGGATGAATTACGATCCTCATCATGTAATTTCCCTAAGAAAGCAAGCCAATAAAAACAAACCATTTGACCACTAGAATGTTGGAGGTCTAACCGAGATGGCCAATTTGATACATTTTACAGAGATTCCAAGATCCAATGAGGATGCAAGTGTTGTACTGGTTGTAACGTCTTATGTAACAAGTGGTTCCAGCATTGTAATCAAAAGAATCCTTTCTGAAATTGAGAGCATGGAAATGGATGAAAATGGAGCACACAAAAAGGCTAAGGTTTTCCAAGTTGATGGAGTTTCAGGAGAAGAGATTTCAGAAGATTTCAAAAAATTTGCCCTAGTCCCAACAAAATCTATAAAGGTAAATCAATTTTCTTTCAAATATGTAGATAGTTCAGAACCAAGCTCAATTTTCAAATCCAAAGAAGAGCTTAAGGCCAGTTATATGGAGAAAAGAAAGCAGTCTCTGGAGGAGACAAGAAGTTTACTCTCGAAGGTAAGGAATTTAAACAATCCGAAAACCTCCTTGGTTTCTGCCAGAGATACAGAAAGAAATACCTTCAAATTGGCCATGGTGAGTGACAAGAAAGTGGAAGAAATGGAAATAAGGTTAGATAAGATTAGTATGCTTGAAAAAATACAGCTGCACAAACAAACAAGTGACATCATTTATTCAGATTTGTTACAAGTAATGATGAGGATAAATAAACTACAAATTTTGGTAGATAAATTAGAGATTCAATTGAAACATGAAAGAGTTGAGAATAAGGAAAATGCCATTCAGATTAAGAAGCTACAAGCAGATATTATCAGTTCAGGCAATGAGAAAGATAACACCCAGGTAGTCAGAAGAATGCTAGAAGAAAAAGATAATGCTCTCCAAGTTTTAAAGAAAAAATTGAAGACCCCTTACCACAGCTCAGAACACATTGAATTTGTTAAATTCATTGACCTACCAGAAATTACATGACATGGGAATAAACGACAGGATATCAATAGTATTATGGGCTAAGAAGTTTATCCACAAGCATCATTTAATGAAAATGGTCCAGGACAGAGTGGATGAGATGGTTTCACAGGTTAATAACTTCAAGCAGGTTTTCAAGGAGCTATTTGAGGACGGCCTGCCTTCCTTTTGGGATGAGGAGGGACGGATGTTCTCTCAGGAGCACTATCACAGCTTGTTAGTACAAAGCCGCATGGACCACTCCAAATTTGATGATTTGGAAAAAGGCCTCACAGGGAAAGCTATTGTGGATAAATTGACCGAAGATTTCAAAATTTTACAAAAGTTCTTGATCATCAAAAAAGGATTTCCCAAGGTGTCATACAAAGCTTATATGGAAGTGGAAGTGTCAATTCAAGAAATGAAGGAATGTGACACCCCGAGTGTGGAGCAATGGAAAGCTGTGGAAAGGTTTGGGAAGACAAAATACATCCTTCATTCATGAGAACAGGTGTCGAGTGCTGAGGAGCTGCTGGAATGGGCCTTGTACCAAGTTGATTTTAGCTTAATGATTTGTTAGGATTGAAGTTGTAGTTTATTCCTAAGAGTTAGGAATTTAGTTACAAGACTTTAATTAAGCCGATCATTCAGTTATGAATCTTCTTGGAATATCAAAATATTTTATGTATATATTTGCATCTATTTTATGGGATGGGGGTTGGAACCCGTCCTGTGGTTGAGAATTTTGAAAGACATATATTTTTTGAAGAACAAAGTTGAATGGGAATGAATTATCAGAGATTCATGCATCATTTATATTACAGTCCGTGCTTCTCTTTCTTTGTGATTTGTCTTTTCCAGTATTACACTCCATTCTGTTTCCTTCATATTTGAAACATAGCGTTGAATGATTAGAACTCGTGATGGTCGTGCTCTGATCATTATTTCAAATATTTTATAAACCTTTCTACTAAATTTAATATAGAATTTGTCATCTGATGCTCTATATTAGTGGATTGTTCTCTTTTTCTTCCATTCCAAATGAATCAATGAATGACTGTGATTGAATGGTTATCTTGCCTTTGATAATTTCCTGAACATACGATTTTGTGATATTTTTATCTATATGTGACCCCATGCCCAATGGTTCTGTTTATTGTTTCAACCACCTTTATAATATTTGAGTGTTGACATTTATATTTGGTCTTGTTAAATCTGTATTGAGAGATCCCTCTCTGAAAGAAAAAAACCAGTTTCTTTCTAAAGTGGTTATGCTGTTACCTTGGGATTTACCTTTCACAAAATTGGGTACATTTTGAGTGCTAACATCGGGGACAATGAATTTGAGCTCAGTATTCCACCATTCCTTGGTCTACACCCAGTGTTCAATGTGGACTGCCTTTGGCCCTACTTTCCACCTCTACTGGACACATCCGACGTGGCAGAACAACTCACACCAACAGAGTTAAACCCCGAGTGCATGGAACAAGCCAGAACTGATTGGATTATGGAAAAAAAGATCAAGAACACCCACCAGTGGTAGATCCATCTATATCAAGTTGTCAAAGCAGGCCAACTCCTTCACTAGGGAAAGTGGCTCACCAGAGACCAAGTTCAACAGAAGTTTTCTCATCTGATGGAGGAACTCAACGCAATGGGGGCCATTGCTTCCTAAGGGGAGAGGAATGATCCAGGAGAACATCAGTGGCCACCCACCTATTCCACTTGGATCCCCACCATTGTTTCTTTCAATTTTCCAGTTTCCTTAATTGTAGCACAATTTACTAATTTTGGCAGTTTTCGGGTCCTAAACTTTCGAAGCCATTTTGAGGCCCTACATGACGCTTTTTCAGAATCGAATAATCGAGCAAATATGAGTCCATTTTGGATTCAATATTTGTTACTTATGGATGTATTCCTCGAAGAGATATTTCTAACAATGTATCATGTGTGTCAAATGGAGGTAGTATGCCAAAGTTACGACCCTAGGAAATTGACGTACCAAGTTACCCAACGGGGCCCACATTCTAGTGTTTCACCTACTAGGGTTAGGTTTTTGGATGTGTAGGGTTCCCATTGTTTCTAAATAATATATAGGCCTTTGAGCCTCATTGTAACACAGAGTTCAGAGGCATGTAGCCGCCACATCTCTTCTCAGAGATGAGCTACCAGCACTCTAGCTAGTTTATTTCCATTCTGTATGTAAACAAGTTTCAGTTCTTTGATTAATGAAATGAAGTGTTATTTCTATTGCATATCTGTTTCTATGGTTATTTGTGTATTCTGTTACGTTCCTGCATAAATCCAGATCACCCGCCTTGACGATAATTTCAAAGTCAAATTCTTGGAATATGAGAAGCCATCAACAAATATTCCCCCCCCAACACTGGCTTATTAACCAAATATTTTAATGCAGAATGATATGTATACATTTTGAAATGTCCTCCCAATAAATAATGTCGAAGCGTTTGAAGAGCATATACCATAGCAAGTCCTTCTCTTTCGGTCGTGGTATAGTTCTTTTATGTCGTCGATAGTTTTCTATGAGCAAATGCAATAGGGTGATCAATAGAACCCTCACTTGGATGAGCAAGTACAATGCCCAATGCAATGAACAATGCATCGACATGTACATAAAGCTCTTTCTTCCAGTATATAAATACCAATATAGATGTTGTAACCGTCTTTCTCATTTTATTGGAACTTGATATCTTTCTTCAACAATTTCTCCATATGGGAAGTAACCTCTACATATCCTCTGATGAATTTTCTATAATACCCTGTATGTCCCAAACTAGTTCTCAATTGTTTCATTGTCGATGGTGGTGGTAGGTCGATAATAATCGCAATCTTGGCATGATCCATCAATTTACCATTGCGGCAAACCACATGACCCAACAAAATTCCAAAAGGGGTGCAAAAAATGCACTTTTTAAATTCAGGGAACTTTGGAACTATCTACACCCATTGAGCATCATTCTGAGACTCTCGATGTGATCTTTCACTAGCCCATATATTGTACGGTCATAAAAGTAGACTTCAAGGAATTTATGGATTAAAATTTTAAAAGTAGCTAAGAGTATTCTAGAAAAAATAGTAGGAGCATTATTGAGTCCAAAGGGAATTACCGTATACTAGAAGCATCCCCATTCTATCACCAAGGTTGTTTTGTATCAATCTTCCTTTGCAATTCTACTTTGATGGTAACCATAGAATCCATCAGTAAATGAATATACTTCTTGTCCTCCAACACTCTCCAATACTTCATCTATAAATAGAGTTGGAAATGGGCCGTGCAAGCAGGCATCATTTAGCTTTCTCAGTTCGACACTGATACGGACTGAACCAGTTTTCTTGTCTTGCACCACCATAGGACTAATACATTCAGATTCCTCAACAGGTTCTATAATGCCCACATCTAGCATTATGTCCAACTCTATATTGACTTGTTCTTTGTAACTTGGATTGAGTCTATATGGTCGTTGTTTAATAGGTTTTACATTGGGATTCAAAGGAATCTTCATTTCTCCTAGATCTCCAACAATTTCCTTCGTTTCTGAAAAAATTAGTGGGGAAAGTATCCTGCAATTCACACAAGAATTCTGTAATATTTCCTACGGTCTCATCATCCGAGTAGTCTCTGGTATTGGAAAATTTTGGGTTCTCTGGAGAACGGATATTTACTTTCTTTATTTTCAAAGGATTAAAAAAATTGTCACTTGATATGCCCAATCCTTCCATTGCGCGAGTACCCTTAGACTCGGAAATATTTATGTCACATGGGTTGTCATTATAAGGTTAACCTGTTATATTGTAGCACTCCATCCAATGTCGAATGACCGTGATGCTCTAATGGAAACTTGTCATAGATACAGGAATATCTTTAATGATCTTACTAAGTTTTGATTATTTGCAGAGCTGGGAGCAATATCAATTGAAGGATTATCATATGCAAAATCAAATGTATGCATGAAACTGGAAGCTAACTCTTCCCATTCAATTGTTCCTCATTGCAAATCAGCTGACATATACCATTTTCTCAGTATCATGTCCAAAGTGTGTACAAATTAGTGGACTCATTCTTGTTGGGAGGATGTCTCACATGTCGTGCAACAATGCTCAATATGCTCGACAAGGTCAACCAGTCTTATGTATTTCTGACCAGTGTAGAGAATCCTTTCTCCAAATTAGATTTCCAACAATATCTGACATTGAGGCCATTCTGAAATAGACTGCTTATGTGCAACCCACCATCTTGCGGGTGTGACCTTCAATGCAAAATCCAAAGCTAACAAGCATTGAGGTTCAGTTACTTTCTCTTCAAACTCTGTAAGAAAATATTCCAAGTTAGGTAAATATTCATAGGTAGGTAGATCACATACCTTAGTGCCTGCTGTTATACTCAAATCATGTCACCACCATGTGATAAGACCCTCAACTTCCATGTTTTCCCTTAATCCCAGCACTTATAGTGGAAACGTGCTCTATTTTTCAGTTCTATTTGGAAAAACCTAGCACCGCGCTTTCCTTGTGACCCATGAGCAGTACGTTGCTCAGCACCACCTGTATCCTATTTTCAAGGAGCGGTGCCACCGCCTATGGTCTTTGGTCCAAAAGCATTTCTCATCTAAACCGCTCTATCATAAGAGAAGAAAAGAGGTACCCTGGGTAAAATGGGAAAAAGAGAGGTTTCTCGAAGCTTCTAGATCATGAGCCTCGTGTCCTCCCTTATCCCTATCATTTTGGGTTAGTTTGAGCTCAATATCCCCCATGGTAGGATCTTAGAGCCACCCCACCCACAATTCTCTCAACTATCCCTATCCATTGAGCCTTATAAATAAAAGCTCATTTCCATAGTTGAGGGGGAGAACTATAGAGGTATTGTTATGTTGTTGGATTGACCACTTAGTCCAAGTCATTGGAGAGCATAGAGAGAAAAGTTGGATCTTATGGGGATGAAGTGTTTGTCTTGTGGAGGGGCTTGTCGACACTAAGGAAGTGGTTGTAAGCTTCTCCATACATTTTTAATGCAAAGCTGATTTCCTTCCCACATTACTGTTGTTTTGATTTCACATGTACATGTTGTTAGATTCCTTAGTCACTAACATGGATAAGTAGATTATTTTCTAGTAGCTTTGATGTGTTTGCATGTTTGATCTGTTTGCAGGTACACAAGTTCACAATCAAAGTAGTATTCCAGGTGTCTATGACATTTAGGGAAGGTCTTCATCCTTTGTTGTTCACTCATTTGTTCTAGATCTAAACCATTCAGACTAGAGAAACAACTTCTGTCCGCAGAAGGTACAATATTCTTGATTACAAATCTGGAAACTCTACTGGGGAACGGTGCAAATCTTAGTTGATCTGATCTTCCTCAGTTCTTGAACTCTTGTTCGAATCCAGGCTCCATCTCCAACTCTCTTTAGTCAGATCTGCCATCTGACTCAGTGAATTTTGGTTTGAAACTTTTAGATATACTTAGATATGAATTATTTCAACTTTTTATGCTCTCTTTTATTGTTAATCCGTCAATTTTTGCCTCGATTTGATTCATTTCTAACTTGATCTTTCGTTCTCCTTTATGTTTTGGATCTATTCAGGGAACCACACATGTGATGTTCGCAAGAAGCAGTGCCACCTCCTAAACTTGGTTAGCCATACGTAGTGCCATCGCCTAAGTCCTGTTATCCAGAAGCGATGCTCATCCAGAACCACTCTATCAAGACCCCTCCACCATGGTGCCAGGTAGGCCTTGTTCCAAGACTAGTTTTTTCTCATTTTTTGCAAAAAATTTAGTTTGTTTGCTTTCATCCCTGCACTATCAAGCTTGTGTGTTAGAGCCTGAATGCTCATGGTTTGAAATTCTATGGTAAAAGATTCATTTGATTGAAGAATTCGAAAGCTAGACTAGGCTTGTTGATTATTCATTTTCTTTCATGCTTGTTGGTTGTGATTGTGAAAGGAATTCTTTTTTGAAAGCTTAGGCTGTAGTGAGCTCTCTTTTCATTTCTGTCATAAATAATGAAAGAAAAACCATTTGATTAGCATCTTGATTTCATTTTTTGTTTCCATAGAGGACTTATTTTTGCTTGTTAAAAATAATTTTTTTGACTAAGATTAGGTCATTATCATTATTGAGCATAAGGCATTGGATCTCTAATTAGCCTCACAAGATTTCAAGTTCTCTGTGTTATTTTGTCTCTTTTGCATAGTACTATCTCATCAAAATGAAAAAATAGTGTAGCTTTAAGTTAGATCTATCTATGTTTTAATAAAAATCAAAAAATAAAGTGCATATGCATGTAGTGTGCTTCTTGTTCTTCTTTTAGGAAAAGAGACTCTTCCCCTTTTGATTGCTTTCAGAAAAGGAAAATGAGTTTGGAAAGTGTTTCTTGTATTTGATTTTGATTTGTTCAAGATAGTTGTTTGGTAATTTTTGTCTTTAAAACAAAAGAAAACACTCTCTTTCCCTCCCATAGGTAGGCATACCACGAAAGGTAAAGTGAAATATTTGCATATGCATACTGCATGGTTTTAATTTTTCTGTCAAAATTCCATGCATTCACCTAATCGTCCACTTTGAAATTAACGGTAGTTATAGGTTAAAATTTACATAGCAATTTGAGTGATAGGCTAGAAACATGTTCGGGCATCGTTAAGCATAAGCGTTGTCGTTACTCGTCCACATTACATCCCAGGACTCGCGTTGTTCTTCCATGTACCGTCGATATATCGAACGACCTTTCACGTACCCTTGATGTATATAGAAAGGTACTTCACGTACTCAATTGTATATCGGAAGGCCCCTTGTGAACGGTTATGCATTAGACAACACTACTACTGATTTGAGCTCCCACATACCTTGCATATATCGGGAGACCCCACTAGAATACCTTATCCATCTGAGAAAATCCCTTTGGCCATCTTACTTGGAGCCATACACCGAAAACAACATTCGGGGAGATTACTATGCACATACCCTTGAGGTATATCGCGAGTGGCACCTTCTTGACAAACCTGGTGAGAGACCTGACTATCTAAACTCCTCTCGTCATTTAAGTTTGCTTGTTTGAACTATATCTTGAGTAGGGAAATTTTTGGTGTGTTTTCTAGTTTTTAAGACCCTAGGTTAGATAGGAGTTGTACAAACTGGCTAAGCTAAGACAGTCTAGAAGAGTACAGGGCTCGGCACATGATTTTATTCCTATTTTAGGAGAAAATACTATGGAAGCTATCAACCAAGGAACTCCTACCAACTCCCAAGTGGGAGAGAATGTGGTTGCAGAAAGTAGAGGACCATATCTTTCACACTCGCCTCCCTTGGTCCAACAACCTTCTTGAGGTAATACTTCATTCCATTCTCCCATAGAAGGTCATGTTGATGATACTACCTGTCCGGATTACGGTCCCAATGCTCCATTTTGGGATACCTCTATAGGACAAGCCATTGTCTCATTTGGAACCTGTTTAAATTTTTTTGAAGAAGAACGTAGACAATACCAGGAAGCCATTCTCCATGCACAGGAGATTGAAAATAAAATAGATGACATATTGGGCACACCACCATCACATTTCGCAGCTATTCCTGTGGGATATCATTCACTTTCCAATTCTATGAGACCCATTGAACCGATTTTAGATGGCACAGTGACTCCACAGAATCCAGGTCAAAATTCCAACCCCACCACCTCCCATATTATGTATGTTCCCAATCCTCCCATGTCTTCCACACCTGGGGATCAACATTCAATTCCTGTTTCCTTATTACCTTTTAGTTCTAGGGGGCAACCCCCAGCATGACCTACGTTATCTGGCACTGAAATTGTTCCTAGTCAAGAATAGACCTCTAATATAGAGCAATCTACAGTTTATGTCCCTCCTACCCACACAAATGTGGTTAACCCCCCATCCAGTTCAGGTCAGCCCTTGGGGGAACAACGTGTAACTAATCAAACTTCTTGGGGTTATGGTTACACAGCAAATCAAGTACCTGTAGGAATCATTAATTATCCACCCAACCCTACAGGAATGCCTTATGCTGGAATTCCATATCTGTTATCAACCTAAATGGCACTTCTCCGTCCGAGTGCCGACATTCCTTATGTTGGTACAGAAAAGGAAATTTTAGGATTGAAGTTTGCCAAAACACTATAGATGGGCATCACATGAGATGCATTTACCTTTCAACCAGCATGCCATATTATGTTTCTAAGTGTTGATGGGCATACACGACTATCTTCATTGAAAATCACGTATGTACGCAACTGTTCCCATTGAAAACTCGAGTACTGTACATGACTATGTCCATTGAAACTCACGTACAGATCTATAAGCGAGTTTCCTTTAAGCAACTTGCGTGTCATACGCGGGTTGCCTATATTAATAGTTGTGTACACATCTATTCGACATTAAAAAATATAAATCACAATTAATGGAGATTATTTGAGCCCTAATCATTAACCATCTCAACTGTCTCAACCTCCTCAACCTTCGAAACTACTCTATTTCCCAAAGTATAAATAAAGGTCTTGGGGAGGGCATTAATCAATCAATTTTGGAGAGAAAAGTTATGCTGGTGGTATATCTTCAGAAGTTATTGGAGCAGTAGAACTCAGAGTCCTTTGGTTGCAGAGGAGTCCTTGTCTCAGGCGTTGGTTTGTACACTTATCTCATTCACTGATTGTTAATAAAGAGAATTCTTCTTCCAACATTGTGTTGAATTTCTTTCATGTATTAGGGTTGATGATTATATTTGATTAAGCATTATATATGTTGTTTATTTAACCTGTCATATATACATGTATAATATTGTACTTGGAGAATTTTCTCTTTGCAGGTGAAGGAGGTGCATCCCTAAAAGATTTAGAGAGAAGCAGAGCGAAAGAAGATCAAGCTTGGATCAACAGTCGGTAATTAGGTGAGTCCAATATTTCTTCCTATTTCCTTTCTGTATTTAGCTAAAGCTAATTGTATGCAAGTTTTAGAAGTAAGTTGGTAACCCCAGACCCTAGGTTACAAGGGTGTTTATTCCTGAACAATAGAACTAGCGACTCTGTTGGGGAGCCCAGACTGCTATGGGTTAATTCTGTTAATCCTTGCCCAGTATTTTCCTTGATTCAGTGTGTGGTGTTTTGTCTTGGTTCAGACTTGTAGTAGTGCTTTGAAGTCCTTTATAATTTTTCTTTTTTTTGAAAAATTTAACTCCTGTACACAGTTGCTATGCTACACAATTGCGTACAGAGGTCTGCTTATGCGGGGTGCTGTGCTACACAGTCACGTATAGAGGTCTGCGTATGCGGGTTTCTCTATTGCACAGTCGCGTACAGTATGTGGGTTTCTCTTATACACAGTCGCGTACAAGCTTGAGTAGCAAAATTTTTGGGGTTGGGTTGCTTGTCCCTGTCCTTTTATTGATTTTGTCTTGCCTAGTGGCCTTTACTATGGACATTGCACTGTAATTTTGATGACCTTGTTAGCCATACTTTTTTGCTTTTTAGTAATCCCTTGAGTTTTTATTGTTTGAATTGTCTTTCTGTTAGTATTTTGAAGTGGATTTGCCTATTGGGTGATAGGTTCAAGTACTAGTTGTCTGAATCAATGGTCAGGGTTCTAGACACTGTATATCCCATTCTATTTTTGAATAGTGTTGGTTTGTCACTTGCCTTTGATTGATTTCAGTGATTCCATTCATTGTGTCTTCCCAAGCTAGGTTTCCAAGTCTTCCTTAGGTGGTTGATCTTTGGTTTTTATGAATCTGCTTTACTTCATTTTGCTTACTTTATACAGTTAATTTATTCAAGCATACTCAAGAATTTTGCATTTAGGTGCATAGTAGTCTTTGAGGAATTTGAAAAGTGAAACAAAAATATTATAAACTTTTCCATTTGATTTGCATATAGTAGTTTTGTTTTCAGTTTTTAAATAAAATCTCAAAAATTACAAAAATATAGTCTTAGTTTTCTCTTTATCAGTTGCATTTTCATCAGTTTATATTTACAAAAGAAAAAGAAAAGAGAAGCTTGTTTTAAGTAGTGATAATTTTCTTTGGAATTATACACCTCTTGTTTTTACATTTCTTATCGAGTCAATAACATCATAGTATTTCACTCCACTTGCCTTATGAGTAAAAAATATCCCTTAAAATGAATGCCATAATTAAAATTTATTAGTAATTTTTGTTTTATAGGGCCATACACCTACTAGCTTAGGCTAGACTTGTGGGATAGGAGGTATAAACTCCCCATAATTATTTAAATTAAGACATAGTGGGCCAATCGATAGGTAAATTCTTCTCTTTATCGATAGTATCTGGGAAGCTCCTCTCAAATGGGAGTCAAGCACGAGGCCGCATGGAGGCATTGGAATGAGGAGACAACCCTCTGAATCCTTGTCGAAACATAAACCAAGGTTTTTACACATCTGGAGATTCTGTCCTAGATAGAGTTTCAGGCTCAGCTACCCTACCCATGTGTACAAATCAGGTTTGCGACTGTCCCCCCAGACTATTGGTATAGTTAAGGTAACCTCTAGTCTCTTGACATCTAGGGTTTATGCACAGGTAAACCAGAAGGCTATTTTTGGTTCACCTTGGATGAGATTGGAAGGTAACCCTTGTTGAAAGTGTAGGAGGGTGGTGGGTGATTCCTCCACTTGTGCCTAAGAACCTCTTCAAGGACGCCAAGAAACTGTCTTTCAGCTTTCTTCGGGAAAGTATATCTTTTACCCTTTCTGACTTTTGAGACTTTAGGAATTTTCGTAGTGATTGCTCTATGGTTTGTCTGTGTTTAACCGAACTTAGGGTTTGAAGTGTTAAATTTACAATCGTGTAGGACCAACCTATCAGAAGGTCATGAAGGTTGAAAAACCTTCCTCCTCTCATCACATTGGAACCTCCACCTCCCCCTCAAAGGTGAAGATTGGACACAGACAGTTCTTTTGAACCGATAGGAGTTAGTGAAGTTTTGGGTGAACCAGAACTTAGGGAAAACCATTTTGATTTAAACAAAGTTGAGATAGAAGACTTGCAAGCTGATGAGTTTGTAAGGAATTTTAATACACCTTTAACTGACTTAAACAATCTAGTGATCGTCCAGGTTCGTCCTTTTGACCCACCCGTGATTGGTGTCCCTGTGGATAGGATGATGTCTATTGCAAGAGAAAGCTCTTTTATTTCCACCTCAACCGCTTTGGCTGAATGGGTGCTACCTCCCTTGGTAAGTTCCCCTAGATCAAGCATACCTACTACGCCCTTAACTCCAGCGAGCCGAGTGGTTCAACCACTGGTTCCCACAAGCCTAGCAGGTGCTTCTAGTGGTATGGTCACTGGAATTCCTAGTGTACCTATAGTTCCTACCTTCTTCACACACACTGCCTAGAGTGGTCCTATAGGATTCTTGGCTTTTGTCCAAGGATTTCCTTGGAATGGGGGGTACATTCCCCTATCCACTCCACACGTAGGCCCATCACCCTCTTATGTAGGGGTACAGTTTAGAAACAATAACCCTTATGGTCAAGGTTTTCAAACTCTAGTTTTGGCTCTGTTCATGAGCTCTCCCTTTTCGTTGTTTAGTGGAGGGATACTTGCTCCTATATTTCAAACCCCAGTTTCAACTGGGGCAGCCATAACCTCTTATACTTCACCTCACACAACCAATCCTATGTCTTACGGATGGAATCTATTCCAAAGTAACCCATCCACTTCACAACCGATGGCAGGGAGCAACCCCACCTTTACATATGGGAATTTGGGGGCAAGTCCCTCTAATCCCCATTATGGTACTTTTAGTGCTCCAGTTAGACCTAAGCTTCCTTTCCTGGCAATGTTAAACTTTCCATATTTGTCTAAATTGATGAATGACCCAGTGAGGCATGATCCCTCCTGGCCACTTGTCCCTACCAAGTTGCCCTTGGACATCCCAAAATTCAAAGGCAAAGTTGGTGAAGATCCTGGGGCCCATGCCACCACTTTCCATTTATGGTGCTCTTCCAACTCACTAAATGAAGATTCAGTTTGGTTGAGACTGTTCCAAAGAACCTTGACAAGTACTGCCATAAAATGGTACATTGAGTTGCCTTATGCTGCATTTAGCAGTTTTTGGGACTTGGCTAACGCATTCTTTAGTCACTTCCAGCTTCCTGTCCGATATGATTTTGGAACTTAATTTTTATCTACCTTCCGATAGAACAAGGCCACCCACATCTCGGATCACATCCAAGAGTGAAGGAGGTGGAAGAGCCTTATTAAAGCCACTATTCCTCCCGAGTTCTTATTAGAATGGTTCCTTAAATCCCTATTGCCTTGTATATCTAAGGACGTATCTACTTTAGGAGTGACGAATGAGGAAGAAGCTATCGTCAGGGCCCAACAACTAGATTTGAATTATTATCAGCCTGGGATCTTATATGAGATTAACCCTAAGGCACCGAGGCCAACACACAATGCAGAGAAACCTAAGCCTGGACCCCATCCCGATGGTGTGGTGGGTTCTGTAAATTCTCCCACTATAGAATCTTTAGCCAAACAGTTCCATCAGCTGTCCATCAAACATTCTATGGCGGAGGTAGCAAAGGCTGCCCCCTCACCCCAAAATGAAAATGTTTTTGCATAGACCTCTCAGAAGGGCAATGAGCAGCCTGGTGGCAAAAAGAAGAGAGGAAAGAAAGGGGAGGGAAACCAAAACAAGAAAAAACCAACAAACAATGCTAATGGGGGCAAGAAAAAAAAGAAGAAGGTGAAATTCCCATGTAAGTTGTGCCATGAATATCACCTCACCCATCTTTGTCCCCTTATGGAACAAGCTCAGAAGTTGTTAAAAGCTCAACAACCGGCTATCTTGAAGGATCCTTTTCCCTAAGGACGGAATTCCGCTTCAGCTTCAAATGTAGTAGGGGGCACTCCAAATGCCCCTGACCCTAATTATATCAACATGGTTCAATATCAAACTTTACTACAGAGCAGGAACAAGAACTATGAAAAAGAGACCTCGAAGAAGGGTAAGTCCATAGGTGAAACTTCTAACCCTCTCATGATCGAGAAACCTGCAGTATGCCTTAGGCAGTATGGACTCATCGAGTCTCATGGCGAAATTTAACTTATCTGATGTCAAAATTTGTCTACCATATCATGTAGCCTTATCAATAGATGTCATCCATGGTGGAAAGACCATTGGAAGGGTAGTTGTCGACGAGGGTGCTTCTGCATGTGTTATGTCCTTGTCTTGTTGGAAAGCTCTTGGATCCCCAGATCTGGTTCCATCAAACACCCTACTTACTGCTTTTGACAAAAGGTCATTCCATCTGCATGGTATCCTACCGGATTTTGAAATTAAGCTGGCAGGGAAAGTGGTGTCTATTGAGGTAGAGGTGATTGATGCACCTTTGTATTATAACCTGCTCTTGGGAAGAAGTTGGACTTATTCCATGTCTGCTATTGCATCGACCGTCTTTCGAGTGGTAGTGTTTCCACATGAAGGGAAGTTGGTTACTATTGACCAACTCAGTTTCACTCAAAAAGGACGCATTGAATATAATGAGTCCACTATGCCAATGGTTGATCAGGTTAAACCTACTATAGAGAGCTTAGGGGCTGGAATGTATGCATCATTGATGGGCACATTTGATCTTCCAGGTCCGATTAATTATATAGGTTCTACTAGTGTGGGGAAGTCCATAGCCACGGTTGTTGATAGGACCGATCCTTGGGTTCTCCCTTCCCACCATGAACCTAAAGTTCCCTTATTGGTAGTGGAAGTGGCTTACCAAGATATCACTTAAACCACTGTTGATCCCATTCCGGTTCCACTCACAGTCTCAGAGGAACTGGAAGAAGTCTATTTTCCTGCTTGGACAGAAAACTCTTTGCATTCTATGGACTATTTAGATATGGTTTTACCTTCTAATGAAGCCATTCTAGAAGGCATGTGTGGACGTGATAAGATCTAGGAATATCTTCACCATCGATCCTATTTTATTCTAGAGTTAAGCAGGATAGAAAATTAGGAGTTTCACATGAGACTGGCAGACGATGTTGATACACCCATCAATCCCTTACCAGGGGAAGGAATGTTTGCTGAGGGGAATATGGAAAATATTTCCACTACCATCCCTATCAACATCTCTATAAATCCTGGCGGTGTGGAAAATATACATATTGGTGCAAACTACTCTCCTAAGGAGATTGCGATCTATACGTCCTTGTTTAAGGAATTCCGCGACATTTTTGCCCTATCATATGAGGAGATGCCAGGAATTGATCCATCTATAGTCGAGCACGATGTTGGGCTATTGGGAAGACCCAAGTTTTATACCATTAACTTCGCACCAACAAATGACCCACAATGTTGGCCCTTTTGGCAACAGCCTATGAACAGGCTGCAGTCTCACCTGAAACAGCTATGGGGTGCCGTAGAATTAGGTTTCTGCAAGCAGAAGAGGGATATTACTGTACCTTTAGCCTTAACAATAATATTTATTACAAAACAAGCTTTTAGCATTCACTTAATTAGCTTCGCAGTTATATCAACATACAGTTACTTTCTTAACCCTTAACTGGGAATTCACAGCGAGCTTATCTTACTTTATTCTTTATTTACCTAACAGATGCATGAAAATAAAATAGTACAGAGACAATCAAAAGAGCAACCACAACACAAGATATTACGTGGTTCACCCCCAGTGTAGGGGCTATGTCCACAGAACTGTGTTTTATTCAACTCTTTACAAAAACCACAGTTCTGATGTGCGCACTCAACTGCAGACCTCTTCAATTTCCCAAAGCTGTGCAACTTAGCTGTAGATATCTGCACACAGAGCTGCAGATCTTTCTCAATCCCCCAAAACCCTCTGCACACACAGCTTGCAGAGGTAATCCACGCACACAGCTGGGACTTATCCTTCTTACAAAACCCTTAAGACAGCTCTTAGCTTCGCATCATAAGATAATTGTCAAATGCCTAACCTTACTTCTTTACATAAGTGCTTATTTATACAGTGCACTTTTACAAAACCATGGACTTACACCATGGGCGCCCCAAAAACCCTAACCCTAAATTTAAAACATGGGTTATTTACAAAAAATGGGGCTTCGACCCAACCCCGACACCCCTAAGACTATTTTGAGTCACAACTTCACTTACAAACTTCCACAAAAACCACAGAGTTACCAAAATTAGGGACCATTAAGGTCGGAGCCCCAACAGGCCCCTAAGACTCACTAGTGGCTCGTCTTGGGACACTCTGCTGCTCGTCTGGTGAGAGAATATTACTGGAAAAGATAGCGAACTGACTATTGAGGTTGTGCATGATGTCGTTAGCTGCTTTCTCCTTTTCCACCAACTCCTGCAGTGCTGCAGCTGATGCGTCGCTGGCCTTTTCCTGTGCAAATGTATCATATGCCTTCAAAACTTTGAGCTGGCTATCCGCAGCAGTGCTCAACTCCAAGGATTCATCGATAAGGGGCTGCAGAGAATTTTCCAACAGTGTTGCCTTCATTATGTAGGACTCAATTTCCTGCTGGAGTTTGTTGCTTCGCTTTACCTTGAGCATCTTCTACATAGGAGGTAGCGTCTTAATTTCCGCTTTTATGGCATCTAGTTCTATTTGTCGCTGCTTAATGGTTTCGTGTAGCTTCTCTACTTCTGGATGTTCCTGCAGGTTTTCCCAGGCCTCAATGCTTTCCTCTAACAACTTTTCTGTGCTGCTCGCAATATCTGATATCTTTGTCACTAAGGCCTGAATGTCTCTGTGGCACTGTTCCCTGACCTCAGGTGGAATCTTCGGAGTGATGCGAAGTTGAAGCTCCACGATCTGAGTCTCATGTTCTACCTTTAACTTTTCGATTTCACTGCGAGACTGTTGTGCATAGTCTTTCAGCTTATCAATTGTTTGCTCCAGTTCTGCCTCAACCTGTATGTCGAAGTCAAGAAGATTTCGACATGCCTCATCCAACAGTCACACTAGTGTAGCCTATTTATGTTCTGCTTCTCTCTTCCTCTGCTCCACCTCTTCAAACCGTGCTACGAGGCTCTGAATTTTCTTCATGGTGTTTTCCAATTGGATTTGTGAGTAGTGGTCTCGTGCTTGGATCTCCTTCATGATTGCTAGTTGATAGAGATACAGTTCCGTCATAGACAGCTTGGTATAATCTATCCCAACTGTCATGCTCATCTGTGATCGAGAATCTGCGTCAATAATTATGAGGGCTACGCTTGACACTTGACCCCTATTATCTCTGGCAGGCCACTACCTCGTGTCTTGTTGCACGCTTACTGGGGAACTGCTTGTGGATGTGTTGGTTGCTGATTTTTCTGCTAACTCCTTCAGCTCTGAAATCCTCTTCACTACACCAGTGAGCGTAGTGAGATGCATATATGAAAACTGTGACCACTTGCTAGTTAAAGCTTCTGTAGACTTCGTCATATCCTGATCAAGCTCTTCCAACATCATAGCAGGTTCTTCATTAATATTTTTTCCCTTTGATGCCTTCGCTTTCTTTTTGGACTAAGGTTTGGTCACTTCCTGTGCCTCTGGTGACTTGCACTTATTTGGCTGATTAGGGTCTGAGACTGTCTTGACCAATTCGTCCTCTTCGTCATCATCTCCGCCATTTCCACTCTGGTCATCTTCACTCTGCGGTGACTCACTCTGTTCCTCGCTTTCTTCAAGTGGGTCACCCTGCTGCGGCTGACTGGTACCTGCGCCCACATCTGTCACTGGAGGGACTGGTATTGTAGGCCTTGTTCCTGTGTCCTTCAACCACTCATCCGGCCACTGCTGAACTAATGTGTGGATGTCTTCCTCGTTTACCACATACGGTAACTTAAACCATTGATGCTTTTTATCTGTGTGAGCCTGGATAAAGATATGGTGCATGTCGGCACTGAAGTTGGCTGCTCCATCGTATTGAGAGAATAGCTCATTGCTGAGCCGCGGTGTCTTCAGAATCTCATAGGAAATGCTCATTGAATAAAAGGCGAACACACAGTTCAACATTTGCTGGGATGCTTTGTCCTGTGACACCCAAAGAGATGCATATCTCGCTGCACCAGGCATCATCGGAGGCACGTCGATAAACTGCGCCTCGGTAGGTTCTCTCCATCCTACCAATGCAATAAGGATCATTAACCATGAATAGTGAAAGGGTCTACCTTTCTCCTATGCATCGCAGGAATCTTCAAGGAATTCCTTTGCAATGTATGTTGCCCAGTTGTAACTGTATCCTTCAACACAGTTTGCAACAATATTGATAACGGGGGCAGGTACTTCATTTGGTCTGCACTTCTGGATTATCTTGCATGCTAAGAGTTCTGCAGCGAACCAGATGTTCTGTTGTTGAATTGTTGAGGTTGATACCCTCGCTAACCAAAGGGTCCTTCATGCTCTGTGCTAGCTTCGCGTCCTCGTGTTTTGACGGGAATTCAATTCCAGGATTGGGCCCTTTCTACGGCAAGCCTATGATCTTATGAATGATTTCTCCATTAATGACAACTTTCTGGTTGCCAATGTAGAGGTGCCCATCATGCACCAACGCCAACAGCTGTTTGACCACCATGGTCACCTATGTACTGCGACCAAAGTGGGGAACATCGAGCATCTTCAACAGACCAACTTTATCCAAGCCAGCAGCCCACTGTTTTACTTCCAGTAACGTCACTCCAATCTTTGGGTAGTGGATAGAGTATAAATATGTCCCAGGTGCGAACTGTGGAAATTTCCCACAATCATTTGTATCGTGGTCAGCATACTTGAGCCGATCTATTTTCCCTGTCATTGTTCCGACCAACTGCACTCCTGGTGGTAGGGAAGGAATGCATAATGTGAACTTCTTTGTCCATCGATGTAGCTGAACTCCTGATTGAACTGGCAGAAGATATGGTGGATGCTGCGAGACAACGTTCTCATCCCCTTCAGGTGGGATCTTTGCTGAACCAGACAGATTCATCTCAGGAATCTCCAGTGTTTTCCCTGACTACTTGTGTCTATCTTCATTCCACTTAGAGTGTACTTCTGGTTTAAATTTCTTCCTAGTAGATCGTGTTTGCATTGGTTGAGGCGGTGTTGGGGGAGTTTCTTCGCGGGGTGGAGAGGTAGGTGGATTGGTGAAAAGGCTCTGTAGATCCGTCTGTTCAAATTATCTCAGTAGGTCTTGAAGTTCACGATTAGCTGACATGGATTCAATTGTGAGACTCACGAAAATGCGTAATGTGGTTTCCGCAGGCCTGGGTGTCTTCTTATACAATCCATCGACCAAATCTGTCATAATTGTGCATTGAAGACACCAACTCTGATAGAGATCTTGTCCGAACGGTGCTAGATTTCCCAGGATCTCATTAGTACAGGAAATTAAGGTAATTAAAGTACTGGTGCCGCCAAATCGGTTGTTTTCCAACGGTCTAATTTTAGGCTTCATCACATTTTTGCTCTTCAGCACAACCACTATTGCAGCTTCATCACAATAAGGACCATCGACACAACATTGGCCTTTGGCACATCCTGGTAAACTTTGTGACGAAGCTGTGAGCTTCGACCCATTAGCTTTTTGTCCCTTCCAATCAGGTTGGTACTCAGCTATTTCTTTGTCATCAAACACATCAGCTGCGTCTAAAGCAGGGCAAACCTCGTTAATAGAAAATGTGAGCATAAAACTATCAACAATACTATCCCAACTTATAGTACCATGGCAAAGCTCGACCTCCGCATACCAGTTCTTTGCTATAGGATCCAGAGTGTGCACAAACCTATGTACCCATTCTTCATGAGGTACAGGCTTCCATGCTTCATAACACTACTCCAAATGTTCCTGAGGACTATTCTGACCATTAAACCTACTTCGCACCTCTTGAGGTTGATCCATGAATCTTAGGCAAAGAGATTTCTGACAAGCTTCCCAACTGTGAATATACTTTTTATGGCCATTCCACCATCTAGCTGCTGTGGCTCTTAATGCTGAATCTAGAGTCTACATTTTCTGTGAATCTGGTACCTACTCTGAGAACTGTACAATAAATTCTCCTGGATCTGTCAAACCATCAAAGGTAGGAAAAACTCTTGTCTGTGCACTAAGCCATCTGAGAGACTTGGTAATTCTTGCGCATCGATGTCCATGTAGCTCATATAGTCGATTCTGCCAATTCTCTAGACCTTCATCTGAATCAGACATACAAGAACTATCACACTACCAATCCATTATGCCTTCAGGAGTAGGGTTAACGTAATCTTCTTCCTTAGCCGTGATGTTGTAGATATGATCCAAAACATCCTGATCTTCATCCCTAACTGGCTCTGTATACCTTTCTCCTTGAGAAGGATCCAATGGGACTATGACTCTCAAACCCTTGCCTTCAAAAGTCATCTGTCTCTTTTTGAGGTTAATTACTGCATCATTGTTTAATGCCCACTCAATTCCTAGCAAGGCTGGATAGGGGTTGCTATCATCAATTATCTCGATGACTTCGAAGTCTGCTAAGGTACTGACTCCATCTATATCCACTAGTACACTAGGGAATATTCCTAGGGGCATAATCCTTTGTTGATTGACTAATCTCAACTGTATCGGGGACCAGTCAAGGGTAGGTTTTTCCATTTGTTCCCATGTCTGTTTAGTCAAGATATTTACTTCTAATCCCAGATCTAAAATGATGTCCTTCATGTCATACTCTCCTACCTAAGCATGCAATCTCATTTCTCTTCCAATTCTTCTAACTCTACTAATAGTTTTTTCCTTACTAGAGCTTCGCTAAGGTTCACAAGACTGAATAACTTTCTGTAATTCACTCAAAGCATTCTGATTTCTTAACAGTTTGATACAACTCTATAGAAATGCTGACAGTGTACTTACTTGATCTTGCGAAGCTTCTTGGAGTTGTGATTGCTATAGATGCTGCGGATTGGTTGCTACAAATGTTCCTGGATCAGCCAAGTCTTTTCTAGCTTCTAGAAAGGTTTCTTTTTCTCTTCCAATGTCAAAGGCTGGAACTTTCTCTGGGGCCTTGTGGACCCAAGCTTCGTCAGGCTGTTTCTCCTTACTCTACACTTGTCTCGTAGCTCTGCTCCTTGTAACAACATTAATGGATGGGACCGGTCTTTGTTCTACAGCAATCATCTGAACATTCTAACTAGGTTTGCTGTTTATTTCTTGGATCTTAGCTATCAACTGTGGGCATTGCTCAATGACATGATCGACAGCTCGGTAATATTGACACATTGTAGTTGGGTTCTGATAGTCTTGAGCTAGATGTCCTGCCTGATTGCAGTTATAGCAGATAACCTGGCCTCGACCTCCTCCAAGCATACCATGAACATGACCTTTGAAACTACCTTGACCACCACAGTAACCATATCCATCATTTCCTTGTGCATCAGGGTGGACCCTATAAGTGTCATAGGTTTTCTCTCTCATGAGGTCGAAGCTGCGACATTCATCTTCATTGTGGCCAAATGAATTACAAAACTTGCAATATGGATTCTTAGGTACTTGGACATACCTCTACAACAGATAACAATCTTTGGGTCGGTGCTGGCCAATTGTTCGACAAATCTCACAATATAGAATAGTAGGGTTCAGCAGGTTTGGTGCACCAGTATTCAGATAGTTTCTCAACACCGGACATTGTTCCTTGTCATGGCCTTCTGTCTGACATCGTGTACACCACACGTCTTCTCGAATGGACTTCCCCTTCTTCATGTCACAAAGCTCCAAATCCATTACAGCCAACTGCGGTTGTATTTGAGCTATGCTAGAGTTATCTTCGATAGGAGCTATTTCAAGCTTCATGGCAATCTCCAAAGCCTCTTGCTGATCAGAAACCTTCTGTTGCATGAATGGAGTTCTGATATGGGGTAATAATGCCGCAATGAACCATTCCTTATGTTGTTCTGGTCCAATCATAAAGCTCACTTGATCTAGCAAAACTTTGAACCTCTGATCAAAGTCTCAAACTGATTCACCTTGTCGCTGCTGGATCTCTTTCAATTTAGTTATGCACTGTGACTCTGATTTAGGCTTCTTGAACTCTCTGATCAGTGCTAATTTAATGTCAACCAAGACATGGTTCTGAGTGCTAGAGAGCTTCATAAACCAAGTCAAAGCTCTGTCTCTGAAAGAAGTAATCAGCTGCGCTCTTCTTACATCTTGGTCCATAATGTTCTTCGCAGCCCACACAGCTTCGCATAAAAACCAGAACTGTTCTGGATCCTTTGATCTAGCTCCTTTAAAAAATGGTGGTTTGATGTCATCGTTCACATGGGCCATATTGGATTTAGGGGGGGAGGGAGGGGGAGGAGGAGGAGAACTTGCTGGGGTAGACTGACTTGCTATAGGGATACTCAGGCTAGGGTTACTTTCAGACTGCGATAGGTTCTCGGGGATAATAGGGCTTCGCTGCGGGGTTATAGGAGGGTTTCTAACAGAGGGGGTTTCTGTAGACTCAGAGACTTCTGGACTTAGGGGGGTATAATCAGTATTCTGGCCAAGGATATAGGATCCAATATCTCTCTTGTATCTTTTACCACTTCCCAGCAAACCACTTTGCTCGTCGAAGTCACTTTCACTTCCGATCATAGGTTAGCAATAATAGATCTAACAATCTCATTCTATAAGCAATGTACTTTTTTCAGCCAATAGAATTTTAATATTCAAACTAAATGATTTCAAGTACTTACCCCTTGGTCCTTTGAAGAATAGTCATTCAACTTCGCTAAAGGAGGTACTTGTGTCGATGGCGAACTCCGTCACAAATGCGTCAAGAGTTCGCGCTGCCCAGAAATCAACAGCTCATGAGATCGCGTTGTTCACCCTTTTCAAGATAGTAATTCTTGCTGGGGTCCAGGGAGGAAACTGATATTCTTGGAAGGTCGTCCTTCTCTCTGTCAACTTGGATAACCACTGGTGCAATTCTATGTAGATACTACCAAAGAAAATTTCATAAACATTAGAAAAGACGTACCTTTGCGAAAAGTTGTCCGAGCTACGATAGGGATCCTTATTTTCTTGCTCTGCAAACTTCAAATAGGTCTCTTCAATCCAGTCACCAATTTCTTTTACGGAGGGTCTCCAGAACTTATCCCTCGAGGTACGATGTAGATCCCTCTTCAACAGATACTGAGTTCAACTGACAACGGAACCAATTTGTTGGGATATTGGGCAGACCCGGGTTTTATACCATTAACTTCGCACCAACAAAAGACCCACAGTGTTGGCCCTTTCGGCAACAGCCTATGAACAGGATGCAGTCTCACTCGAAACAACTATGGGGTGCCGCATAATTAGGTTTCTACAAGCAGAAGAGGGATATTACTGTACCTTTATCCTTAACAATAATATTTATTACAAAACAAGCTTTTAGCATTCACTTAATTAGCTTCGCAGTTATATCAACATACAGTTACTTGCTTAACCCTTAACTGGGAATTCATAATGAGCTTATCTTACTTTATTCTTTATCTACCTAACAGATGCATGAAAAGAAAACAGTACAGAGATAATCAAAAGAGCAACCACAACACAAGATATAATGTGGTTCACCCCCAGTGTAGGGGCTACGTCCACAGAACTGTGTTTTATTCAACTCTTTAAAAAAACCACAGTTCTGATCTGCGCACTTAGCTGCAGATCCCTTCAATTTCCCAAAGCTACGCACTTAGCTGCAGATCTCTGCGCACACAGCTGCAAATATTTCTCAATCCACCAAAACCCTCTATGCACACAACTGGGAGTTATCCTTATTACAAAACCCTTAGGACAAGTCTTAGCTTCGCATCATAAGATAATCGTCAAAGGCCTAACCTTACTTCTTTACATAAGTGCCTATTTATACAATGCACTTTTACAAAACCATGGACTTACACCATGGGCACCCTAGAAACCCTAACCCTGGATTTAAACCATGGGTTATTTACAAAAAAGGGGGCTTCAACCCAACCCCGACACCCCTAAGACTATTTTGAGTCACAAATCCGCTTACAAACTTCCACAAAAACTGTCGAGTTACCAAAATTAGGGACCATTAAGGTCGAAGCCCCAACACACGAGATCCAAACATACCCTGACGCTAAACCCATTTGGCAAATGTTTAGACCTATCAACCCACATAAAGAGGTGGCAGTAAAGGTTGAAGTTGAGAAGCTACTGAAAGACGGTTTTATTTATCCCATAGCTTTGACAGAATGGGTATCCAACCCTATTCCTGTTGACAAAAATCAAGGGACCATACGCATCTGTACCGACTTTTGAGATTTAAACAAATCCTATCCTAAGGACAACTATCCCATGCCATTTATAGATCAAATTATTGATGCTTGCACAGGAAGTGAAGTCTTTTCGTTTATGGATGGTTTCTCCGGATATAATCAAATTCAAATTAAACTGGAAGACCAACATAAAACAACTTTTATTTGTCCTTGGGGTACCTTCGCGTACAAGAAAATGCCCTTTGGATTGAAAAATGTTGGGGCAACCTTTCAGTGGGCAATTAATTTTTCCTTTCATGATATTAAAACCATTGTCGAACCTTACCTTGATGATCTGATAGCACATTCTCGTAAGAGGATTGATCACCCAGATCACTTGCGTTTAATTTTTGAATGATGCAGATACTATAAGATTCGCTTGAATCCCCACAAGTGTGTGTTCTGTGTCGAGTCAAGGAGACTACTCAGATTATTGTTTCTAACAAAGGCATTCAAGTGGATCCTTTAAAAGTTGATGCCATTGTAACTATGCCTGCTCCTCATTTTATCAGGAAGCTTTAGAGCCTGCAGGGGAAGTCCAATTTTCTTCGACGTTTCATTGTAAACTATGCCAAGATTATTAAGGGTTTCATGCACCTGTTAAAATAGGACACCCCATTTGTATGGGATGAAACTGCACAACTCGCATTTGAGGCATTGAAAAAATCTTTGTTGTCGGCACCATTACTGCGTTTTCTAGATTACTCTAGGGATTTTATATTGTATCTGGCCGCATCTGAGTCAACCATAGGGGTAGTCCTATTCCAGGAGCACGATAATCTCCAAGAGCATGTCATTTACTATCTCGGTCGTGCTTTAGCCAGACCTGAACTTAGGTATTCCCACGTCAAGAAGTTGGCCTTAGCAGCTGTTTATGTTGTTCAGAGGTTACGTCACTACATCTTACTGAGGACTACAATGGTGGTGGTGGATGTTAATCCTTTTCAATATGTTTTGTCTCGATGGATAGTTGGAGGAAAATTCAACAAATGGATAAGAATTCTCCAAGTGTTTGACGGATTTTCAATCCGCCAAATCCAAAAAATCCTTAGTTTTTACTGAGCTTATCACAGAATTTCCAATAGAAGAAGATGTAGTCATTGAAGAAGACTCATTCCCAGATGAGCATATCTTCATGATTTCCACCTCTGACCCTTGGTACGGAGATATACTTATCTATCTCTAGAATTTGAAGTATCCTACAGCTTTCTCGCAAGGAGAATGATGTAAACTATGCCTACATGCCAAGAACTACCTCATCATAGGAGATACTTTATACCGTAGAGGGTGGATGCCATTTTGCGTCGATGTCTTACCCATGAGGAAGCGGAGATTTTCCTAAATGATGCCCATAGTGGAGCGTGTGGGGGTCATTTATTTGGGTTAGCAATGGCCTAGAAGATATTACGTGCCAGTTATTTCTGGCCCATGGTCTTTAAGGATTTTGTGGAAGCTATGAAGTGTTGTCATCCTTGTTAGCTTTACACCAGAAATATGCGGTCACATCCCGCTTCGTTATTTTCAGTTATCTTGGTGGGCCCATTCATGAAGTGGGGGATTGATTACATGACGTGTAACCTAGCCTTGGCTGGGGAGCACAAATATATCATTGTCGTTGTGGATTATTTTACAAAATGGGCAGAGGAAATTCCCACCTTTAGAGCTGATGGGGAAACTGCAACATTTTTCGTGTTCAATCAAATTATAGCACGATTCAGTATACCCAAGGTGATTGTCACTGACCATGGTAGTCATTTTCAAAATAACATGATGATTGAATTGACCACTATGCTAGTATTCAGACAAAAACATTCATCTTCGTTCTATCCCCAAGCTAATGGTCAGGTCAAGGCTGTTAATAAAACTTTGAAAACTATCCTCAAATGTATTATTAATGCATCCTGTTCCAACTAGAATATCATGTTGTATCCGACACTTTGGGCATATCAAACCAATGTAAAAACTGCTGCGGGTTTCTCCCCCTTCCAACTCGTTCATGGAGTGGAAGCCATTACCCCGGTTGAATGTGAAATCTTGTCCTTAAGGAATTTATATTCATGTGTTACCTGATACGACTCAGCTTGAAGAACGTTTAGTCAATTTAGAACATCTAGATGAACAATGTAGAGATGCACTGATAGTATACCAAGCTCATAAAAATAGGGTCAAAAGCCAATATGATAAGTTGGTCAAGCCTCGGATTTTATCTGAAGGGGAGCTTGTATTGCTCTGGGACCAAGACAAAGAACCCCTGGGGGAAAGAAAGTTCAGGTCTATATGGTTGGGACCTTATGTCGTGTCAAAGGTGTTAAACAAGGGTGCATATGAATTAATTTATTTTGACGGGAATAAGCTTCCTGAGCCTAGAAATGGGATCTACCTGAAAAAGTACTATGCTTAGGCTGATCACTTTTTCTTGTATTTTCTTGTATGTATTTTTATGTCCACTAGATCGTCGGTTTGTGTTTTTTATACCATCTGCTGGTTGTTATAGATGTCTTCTGAGTGGTTCGTAGGTTTCGATGATGGTGCCAATCGCCACACTTGTAATTTAGCTTCAGCTACATGGATAATTTATTCACCCTCAGGACAGTTAGTTGCCTCAGGAGGCGGTTTCTTAGGTCCTGCTTCCAATAATGTCACTAAATATAGGGCTGTCATTGAGCTTCTATGGGATGCTTTGTCACGTGGTATCACTCAGCTGGAAGTTTGACTGGACTCTCATCTGGTGGTTTCCCAGCTCAACCGGGATTACCAGGTGTGGAACCCTATTTTATTACGTTAGTTTATGCAAGTTAGGTTATTGGAAAGAAATTTTGAGTTCATTACATTCAATCATATTCCAAGGAATCAAAATTCATTAACTCATGCATATGCTAATTACATCTTGGATTGGCATTTAACACATCTTTCATAAAAATGTACAACAAACACATAAAAAACATTTGTAAATAAACCGAAAATATATGTGTGTGTGTGTGTGTGTGTGTATGAATATCTATCCATATAGATAGGTCAAGTCTCTGATCCTCAGATCTAGTCATAACTATATAATATACAAAAAATATACAAAACATGGATCAAAGTCCATAAAATGCTCCTATATCTAAGCTGGACCACTTGGTCACTTGGACCACCCTAGTCCCCCTGGTCACCCTGTACTCTGGCTTCTTCAGCCTCCTCTATTAGGGTACACAGGGTACTCCCAAAGGACCGAACACTAAGAACAACCGCTTCACACAAACAGATCATAGATCAATACACCAATGTTTGTCACGTGGTTAAAACCCTAGAGAGGGAAACAGTTCACGGCCCTGGCCAAATAGATACTTGGAGAAATTTATTATGCAAAAGAAAGAAAGTTACATGAGCTTCTCATAATCGATCAACTAGCCAAGTACCCTCTATGCTCTTTAAATAGAGATCATAGACCAATCGGGTGTTAAGCCATGGATCAATGGTAGGTATGATCTAAGAGAAGTTGAACCATCGGATCACTCTATGTCTAGAACATATCATGACCGTCGAATTAGAATATTTACAAATGCATACTAATTCATACTAAAGAAACGCACTTTTACCTAACGGATATATTACACAAGTTGATCTTAACTAACTCCTAAGTGTCTAAATATCCTATCATCCCCCCTTAAGAACAACTTGGGATAGGATTGAAGGATTTACAAAAGTGACACTATTAGGAGAAGGAAGGAGGCATTAGAGCCTATCCCCCCTTAAGGACACATTCCTGAAATCCTAACATAGACCGAAGTTTAGAAAGCTTCGCTTCTGTAAGAGACTTGGTGAAGATGTATGCAACTTGATCATCTGTAGGACAATAGAGCACTTCAATAACATGATCATGAACAAGACTTCTGATGAAGTGCATGTGTAGCTCAATTTTTTTGCTGCGCTGATGTAGAACTAGATATTTGGCAAGCTTGATGGCACTTTGATTATCGCACCAAAGTGGAGTAGGTTGCTGCTACTCAAATCCAAACTCTGAAAGGATCTGTTGAAGCCATAAAGCTTCTTGACTGGCATTAACTGCGGCTCGATATTATGCTTTTGCTGAAGAAAGAGCAAGAGCTTGTTGTTTCTTACAAGCCCAAGTGATAGGTCCAAATCCCAGACTGAAAACATAACCTGTAGTAGACTTCTGATCATCAGGATCACTGGCCCAATCTGAATCAGTGAAACCAACAAATAAAGGTTTCCACCCTATACTATAATGAATCCCAAACTAAATTGTACCTTGAATATATCTAAGTATTCTTTTTGCTGCTTTCCAGTGACTTTCATGAGGAGTTTGCATGTAACGGGCAATACGACCAACGGAAACGGAAAGGTCAAGACAGGAATGAGTCAAGTATAAAAGACTACCAACAAGCTGACGATACAAGGTGGAATCTACTTCAGGGGAAGTACAAGTGGTAGAAAGTTTGACTCCAGACTGGAAGGG
>LPNX011076892.1:203971-283899 GCA_001517045.1 Pseudotsuga menziesii
TGGTGGACTGATCCGGCGGATTATTCCTCTTTAAAGATCCAATATGGTACATGGTTCAGAAACGACGGTGGGAAGAAAATAGGACGGCGAAAACACAAAGAATCCGCGCAGATCAGAAGTCGGAAGAGATCTCCTTCCACGGCATCGGAGGGCGAAAGAGCATCTTATTCCGCAATGGCGGGCGGCCAAACTATTCGTCTGTCCGTGGAAATAACCGCAAGAAAAAAATATACACAAATTGGGGCTCGAAATCCGTCTTCCTTCCGCAACGGCGGGGCTCGAAATCCTTCTTCCTTCCGCAACGGTGGGGCTCGAAAGCCTTCTTCCTTCCGCAACAGCAAGGCTCGAAAGCCTTTTTCCTTCTGCAATGACGGGGCTCAAAAGCCTTTTTCCTTCCGCAACGACGGGGCTCGAAATCCTTTTTCCTTCCGCAACGCCGGGGCTCGAAAGCCTTCTTCCTTCTGCAATGGCAGGGCTCGAAATCCTTCTTCCTTCCGCAACAACAAGCACAATCTTGATCGGAAGTCAGAGCGATTCGGCAGCCGCAACGGTGGAGGCCCAAGACTTACGAGTTGAGAAGTCAAATCGGGAGACTTTATCAACTGACAATCTGCAATGGTGGAAACCAAAGTGACATGCGTTCCAACTTGAAAACCAGCCAATAGCCGATTGAGACCGAGTTCATCAAAGTAAAATATCGGAGCCCGTTGCTTATCCTCTTCCCGCAGAAGCACAGATGACTAAAACTTCTGAAAGTTTCGCTCAGCTCTGTTCCGGTCCTTGGCATGGCGGGAATATCCCTCATGCGGCACATTATGATGTGGCTAGATAATTCATCATGTGTACCGTTTGTTTGTAACAGTTGACAAAGCTTTTCTTGGCAGTTATTCCACAGCGGGGATAAGGTCGAGAGGCATATGAATTGTCTTGATGCCGCGTTTCAGGGGATGTGAATAGTCGCATTTCTTTGAATGTTTTTGCTCATTGTAATGCCAAAGATAAGTATAAAGGAGAAAAAAGGTTTATAGGAGGGGGACTCAGTTCGTGGAGGGCACAGTACACCGTTTCTCAGTTTTGAGAGCTTGCAGAGATAAAACCAAAGCACCAAGCTCAGATTTGAGGGTGCGACCTGCTGTTTTATAATCAGAGTTTTGCTGTGGAAGTCGACATTCTCTGTTTTATTTGGCTTCTTAATATTTCGAAGACCAGATTGTAAATTCCAGAGAGAGGTCTTAAAGACTTTCTGTTCAGCATTTTGTTTTTACAGCTTTTCTGTAGTTGTCTTTGTAGAGACAGAGGACAGAGGAAGGCATTTTACTATTAATGTCCAGATGTTGTTTGTAGTTAAAAGTCGACTGTTTTCTCTGTTTGGTTTTTCTTTGCTTTTGAAAGCCAATTTGTAAATTCTAGAGAGAGGTCTTAAAGACTTTGTACAACATTCTGTTATAGTTGCTGATGCTGGGGTTGATACCAGAACCATTTGTACCATTTAAATCCATTAATTGGATAGGTACCCATTGGAGAGGGACCCAGAGATGTAGCCCAGTGGAGGGGGTGAACTCTGTTATCAACTTTTGTTTGTGGCTCCGTTTCTGTGTTTTCTACTTGGAATCTGTTTATCAGTCTTGTTTTTCATTCCTGTTCTGAGCATTTAATTTATGTTAATGCTGTTCCTTTAAGTAACCTGTTGCACGCATTCTTTTACAACAAAATTTTAATGCACTAAAGTTGAGGTCCTACGGATCATATTATGGTATCAGAGTAGGTTGACTGTTGTGGAGGTTTGTGAATGCTTACCAGGTCCAGGTTAAAGGTTGGTGAAGGAGAATTAGTTGAAGGAGATCCTGAGATTGGCTCCAGGAGAACATTCTCAAGAACCATGTCTTCTCCAAGAGGGGAAGAAGGGGGACATACTAAACAGGAAAAACCTGTCATTTCTAAAACTAAGTTTGTGGGGGTTTTTATGAGCATGAAAGCCATGATGGAAATTCTACTCGATGAGTGAGTAGAAAGGAAGAAGAAAGAAGAAGGATCTTCATCCAGAGATGCAGAATTGAAGACAGAAGAAAAGGGTAAAGGAGTAGGAGGTGATGGTGATCCTCCTGATACTAAACAGACTTTTTCTTCTTCTCATACTTCTCATTCTAATAATGCAAGTCCTAATATGCCTTATTTCAAATTGGATGTAAAGTTTGAATTACCTATTTATAATGGAGGTGTAGATGCTGAAAAATTAGACAATTGGATCAAGCAGCTTGAATTATATTGCAGGGCGCAGGGCATTAATGATGACCCTTCCAGGATTCAATTGGCCACTTTGAGAATGAGTGGAATGGCTCTTACTTGGTGGGAGAGCAAGATTCAGCAAGATCTTCGAAAGAATGGTAAAATTATTTCAGTTTGGAATGAATTCATTGAAGTATTGAGGAAGCAATTTTATCCTTTAGGTCACATGCAACAATTAACCATGAATTGGCAAATGTTTAGACAAGCTAAAGGACAAAGCATTCAAGATTATACTCATGAATTCAGAAAGAAGGCTATTGCATTGAATGTTGCATTGGATACGCAAGAAACTCTTCTTAAATATATTGGTGGCATGCATTCTTATTTGTGACATACTTTGTTGATGTTTAAGCCTAGTAATTTGGATGATGTATGTGTTCAAGCTACACATTTAGAAGCTAGGGGTAAGCATGATGATGATTCGTTTATGAAGAAGTCATCTAAATTTGACAACAAAGATAAAAGCAAAGATAAGGGAAAGGAAACAGCTACCACCACGAAAGAGGGTGAGAGACCCACATGCTCACATTGTCAGAAAGGGAATGATGTTTCAAAGTGCTTGAAACTTCATCCAGAATTAAAGCCAAAGTGGATGGGAAGAAATAAAAACAAAGATAAGGATAATCAAGCAGCTACTACAGCAATAATTCAAGACTTGGGGTCTGATTCAGGTGATGAGACTAAGATCACAACAATAGGGATCCAAGGTAAAGATGAAGGTATATCTCTTTCCATTGATGCAAGTTCAAGTTCTAATTCATGTGCAAGTACAAGTACAAATCTGCTATCTACTTCTATGCATGGTGATAAAAGAAGAAGTGAACTGTTTCATGTTCGTGTCATTACAAATCATACAAAGGTTGATACATTGTTTGATAGTGGTTCTCAAGTGAATTTGATATCAGAAGAAGTGGTTAAGAAATTGCATTTAGTTACTATGCCTCATGAAAAACCCTATCCTCTTGGTTGGGTTACTAATGATAAACAATTGCAAGTTACAAAGAAATGTGTATTAAAATTTGCAATCACTGAAAAGTTTATGGATGAGGTAGAACTAGATGTAGTACCACTGGACATTTGTGGAATTGTACTTGGGAGTACATATTTGTATGACCGGAGAGTAGTCTTTTATAGAGAGCAGAACAAATATCATCTCTTTAAAGGTGGTGTGGAATACATTGTTCGTGCACATCGTATGAAAACAAATCTAGCATTAGTCACTACAAGTCAAATGAAAATGATAGTGAATGCTAGTAGGAAGTTTGCATTAATGGTTGTTA
This sequence comes from Pseudotsuga menziesii, assembly GCA_001517045.1. Taxonomy (NCBI): domain Eukaryota; kingdom Viridiplantae; phylum Streptophyta; class Pinopsida; order Pinales; family Pinaceae; genus Pseudotsuga; species Pseudotsuga menziesii. The sequence continues at coordinate 207,538 of LPNX011076892.1, forward strand.
AAGGTGAATCATTGGTGGAACATGGAATTAAATTAATTAAATGTGTTCCTGAGTATGGTGCTTTGTTACAGGGATCTAAAAGATTATCACTTAATAAATATGTACATCATGAAGTGCAGTTGTAGCGAAGCATGCCTCTTCCAAATCTTGGCATGAATTGGATGGTTATTCAAAAGGCTGTTCATGATTATTGTAAGGCTTGGGGTGAACAGTTGCATCACATGCAGTGCATTAAATCTCCTTTCGAGACTTGTTTTTGTTATCTGTTGAAGTCACATGTGGACTTTTCTTTTGGCACAAGAGATGTGAGAGGTGGACATCATGATGCAAAGAAAACAATGCAGCAGATAGTGCAAGAACAGCAGGAGAAGAGTCAGGCAATTTGCAAAGCCAGACATGAAAACCATCATCCTTTTGAAGTTGAAAAACAAATTTGGTTGCAGATCACCAAGGGAATATTGAAAGGTAAAAAGCTCAACTTTGTTTATGATCATTTTGAGATCTTTAAGTATTTCTGTTTGAGCTTATCTCCAGTCGCATATGCAAAGAATTTTAAATGGTATGAACCTCCTTTGGTCATGGACAAAGAGACTAATATGCAGATTCTAAGCAAGGCAGGATGTATGGAGATTGGAAAGGTGAGGAAGTTGTACCCTCACTTACCTGCAGGGTGATCTAGGATTTTGGTGGTACAAAAGCTCTCCAATGGGGAGGATTGATCCAATGGATTATTCCTCTTTAAAGATCCAATATGGTACATGGTTCAGAAACGACGGTGGGAAGAAAATCGAACAGCGAAAACACAAAGAAGCCGCGTAGATCGAAATTCGGAAGAGATCTCCTTTCGCGACATCGAAGGGAGGAAGAGCATCTTCTTCTGCAACGGTGGGAGGCCAAACTATTTGTCTGTCCACAGAAATAACCGGACGAAAAAAATACACAAATCAGGGCTCGAAAGTCGTCTTCCTTCTGCAACGGCGGGGCTCAAAAGCCTTCTTCCTTCCGCAATGGTGGGGCTCGAAATCCTTCTTCCTTTCGCAACGGCGGGGCTTGAAATCCTTTTTCCTTTTGCAACGGTGGGGCTTGAAAGCCTTTTTCCTTCCGCATCGGCGGGGCTCGAAAGCCTTTTTCCTTCTGCAACGGCAGGGCTTGAAAGCCTTCTTCCTTCCGCAATGACGGGCACAATCTTGATCGAAATTTGGAGCGATTCAGCAGCCGCAACGGCGGAGGCCCAAGACTTACGGGTTGAGAAGTCAAATCGGGAGACTTTATCAACTGACAGTATGCAACGGCGGAAACCAAAGTGACATGCATTCTGACTTGAAAACCAGCCGACAGCTGATTGAGACCGAGTTCATCGAAGTAAAATATCGAAGCCTGTTGCTTATCCTATTCCGCAACAGCAGAAGCACAGATGATTTAAACTTCCGAAAGTTTCGCTCAGCTCTCTTCCGGTCCTTGGCATGGCGGGAATATCCCTCATGCGGCACATTATGATGTGGCTGGATAATTCATCATGTGTACCATTTCTTTGTAATAGTTGACAAAGCTTTTCTTGGCAGTTATGCAACAGCGAGGATAACGTCGAGAGGCATATGAATCGTCTTGATGCTGCCTTTCAGGGGATGTGAACAGTCGCATTTCTTTGAATGTTTTTGCTCATTGTAACGGCAAAGATAAGTATAAAGGAGAAAAAAGGTTTATAGGAGGGGGACTCAGTTCATGGAGGGCACAGTACACCGTTTCTCAGTTTTGAGAGCTTGCAAAGATAAAATCAAAGCACCAAGTTCGGATTTGAGGGTGCGACCTGCTGTTTTATAATCAGAGTTTTGCTGTGGAAGTCGACATTCTCTATTTTATTTGGCTTCTTAATCTTTTGATGACCAGATTGTAAATTCCAGAGACAGGTCTTAAAGACTTTCTGTTCAGCATTCTGTTTTTACAGCTTTTCTGTAGTTGTCTTTGTAGAGACGAAGGACAGAGGAAGGATTTTTACTATTAATGTCCAGATGCTGTTTGTAGTTAAAAGTCGACTGTTTTCTCTGTTTGGTTTTTCTTTGCTTTTGAAATCCAATTTGTAAATTCCAGAGAGAGGTCTTAAAGAATTTGTACAACATTCTGTTACAGTTACTAATGTTGGGGTTGATACTAGAACCATTTGTACCATTTAAATCCATTAATTGGATTGGTACCCATTGGAGAGGGACCCAGAGACGTATCCCAGTGGAGGGGGTGAACTCTGTTATCAACTTTTGTTTGTGGCTCTGTTTCTGTGTTTTCTTCTTGGCATCTATTTATCAGTCTTGTTTTTCGTTCCTATTCTGAGCATTTAATTTCTGTTAATGCTGTTCCTTTAAGTAACCTATTGCACGCATTCTTTTACAACAAACTTTTAATGCACTAAAGTTGAGGTCCTGCGGATCATGGACTTCCCAGTTATGTAAGGCTACAAGGGAAAGAACAAGGCGGATTGAGTTCATTTTTGCTACAGGGGAAAAGGTTTCCTTGTAGTCAATCCCTTCAACTTGGGAAAAACCTTTGGCAACTAACCTTGCCTTAAGTCTTTCAACACTACCATCTGATGCATACTTAGTTATGTAGACCCATTTACATCTGACAATTTTTCTTCCTTTTGGAATAGGAACAAGATCCCAAGTATCGTTCGCCATTAAGGAACGCTATTCTTCATCCATAGCTGCATCCCAATCTGGATTTCCTGAAGCTTCTGCAAAAGTTTCTGGATCATGATTCTCGAAAACTTGAGCCAAGAGAGAAGAGGCTCGCTGAAATTGAGAACGTGTTCGACGTGGATCTCTAGGATTACCGGCAAGATCACTAGCTGCTTCACATGTTGAACGGACCCATCAAGGAAGTATTGGTGCTGGAGAAATTGGAGGAACATGAGCAGGCAGAGGTGTATTTTCATCCTCACTGTCATCATCAGAAATTGGAGTTGGAAACCTATCAAGGAAGCTGGAAGAAGAAGAAGAAGAAGAAGGCACAATTGCTGAATTAGGCTTGCAGGCCAAAGATGGCACACCCGCCAAGTTAGGCTCGTAGGCCAAGAGATTTTCATCAAATTCAACATCTCTTCTAATTATTATATCATGAGAATGTGGCTGAAGAATTCTATAACCTTTTACATCTTCAGAATATCCAACAAATATGCACTTTTCACTTTTAGGCTGCAATGCTTTCCGTTTTTCATCCGGAATGTGAGCCCATGCTTCACAACCAAACACACGAAAGTGACTTACATCTGGTTTAATTTTACTCCATGCTTCTTCCGGTGTTATAACCTGCAAAACTTTAGTGGGTGTGCGATTAATGATGTAATTTGCACAATTTATGGCCTCAACCCAATATTGAAGACTTAGTCCCTTAGATTGGATCATACAATTAGCCATTTCTTTTAAAGTGTGGTTCTTCCTTTCAGCTACACCATTTTGTTGTGGTGTATATGGAACAGTGTGCTGTTGTTGAATTCCTTGTTCAGTGCAAAAAATAGTGAACTTGTTGTTAACATATTCTCCTCCATTGTCATATCTTAACTTAATAATTTGATGACCAGATTGTTTTTCAACAAGGGCCTTGTAGGCCAAGAATATGTTAAATACTTTGCTCTAAGTTTTAGGAAATAAACCCAAGTGTGTTTGGAGTAGTCATCAATGAAAGTTAAGAAATATTTGAAACCAGAAAAGGAAGCAGATGGAAGAGGGCCACACAAGTCACTATGCACAAGCTCCAAGGGAACCGAGGCGTGCCAAGAGGCACGCTTGTCAAAACTGTCCCGATGATGTTTTTCGAGTACACAACCGGAACAAACACCATCCCTGCAAGATACCAGTGGAAGACCAGTCACCATATTGTCTTTACATAGTTGTTGCAATGAGCGATAATTTAAGTGACCAAATCACTCATGCCACAGTTTGCTCAAGTTATCACTATGAGCAACAAAAACTGAAGGAAAAGGTGATGACCCAAAGTTGTTAAATTTGTAGAACCTGGTAATATCATCAACAGTTCCAGTAGCAAGGATATTTTGAGGATTTTTAAAATCCTTGATTACAACTTGGTGAGGTGTAAACGTCACAGTTTTACCTTCACCTGAATGAGTAATTTGATAGACTGATAACAAATTGCAGGAAATTTTTGGAACACATAGTACATCAATGAAATGACCATTTTCTACTGGAACTGTTTCAGATCCTACAACACTTAGAGATCTATCATCACCAACAAATATTTGTTTGGTGTTACATTCATGCATAGTAGAAAAGATGGCTTGATCCTTAGCCATATGATAAAAATGCTCCAGAATCAATGAGCCATTCATTTGAAGTAGAAGAAGAAGATGCAATATAAGGGTAACCAGAAGCACAAAGTGCATGTCCATGAGAGTTAGATTCTGAAGATGAATCTAGGCTGATGTGGTGCTTCTTCATTGCTGCTTCCAAGGCTGCCATCTTCTTAAAACACTTAGATTCATCATGATTATCTTTCCCACAAAAATTGCAATGACGCTCAGTCTTCTTTCCTTTTTGCTTGGATCCTTTATCATTTTTTAAGGGAGGAGCTGACTTAGAGGGTTTGGGACCCTTGTTGTTTTGCTTTTTATTGTGAAAATTTTGTTTCTTGGGAGGCTTGGACTTTTCTTTCTATTGGGACAATAAGGCTTTCCCAGATATATCTGCATTGTTAATTATTCCAAGATGAATGAGCTTGTATTTCTCTCTAATTAAGGAATCACAAAATGATTCAAGACTAGGCTCTTGATAGCTAGCTGCAGTCAAGGATTCTTTCATGGAGTAGAATGTAGATACAAAAACATAATATGTAGGTCAAAGTTTGGAAAGAATATGATAAATACATTATTTGTCTTGTTTCTTAATCTTGCATTCTGGACATAATAGTCTAAGAGTTTTATACTTAGATAAATTGTCTTGAATGCATGAAAAATCATTTGGATTCAAGGAAAGCAACTCATTCTCAAGTTGATGACCCCAAATTTCATTGTGTTTACCAAACACAGATTCCAACTTTTCCTAAGTTTTATCAGGTTCATCAATGCCAGATATGTGGAATCGCAAATCAGTAGAGATTGACATCCCAATCAATCCACGAGCTTCATCACATCTATTTTCCCATTTAATTTTCTTATCATCACCAGTGGGTTCTGTTTCTTTCCCTGAGGTTATCCTAAAAAGTTCCCTACTTCGCAGAACGTCCTCCATATGAGATTTCCATGAGAAATAGTTAGAACTTGTAAGTATAATATCACAAGGGGCGGCCATACTGTAAAATAATGGCTGAAAGAACAAAAACTGACTATTTAGATACAAAGACCTCGAAAAAATATGCGGTTTTAAAAAAAGGCACTTAAAACGGATTTCAGATGATGAATTTATGCTTGATCAAAGAAAATGTTGAAGATGTCCCCAATAGTGACGTGGTAGATATTAACTTGACCAACTAAAAACAAGAACCCCCCTCTTCCAAAGATCAACCTTTGACAATCACTTTACAATAAAGTTGCTTTGAAGTGAATCACTTTTGTAGAATAAGTGAGGTTCACTTTTACAATAATGTACTTTTAAATTGTGCGGCAATAAATTAAAAGACTTAAGTGACTCACTTCTATTTTATTTTATTAATGTGAGATGCGTTTTTACAATAAAGTAACTTGAAAATAGAAATTGCATGCACTAAAAGTAGCTTGATGAGACTTGAACTCAAGATTTATCAAGGTGTAAAGCAACTTTGGACCAAGTGAGCTAAGTTTAAAAGGTACATAAAAGTATGGAAAGAGGAAGGGAGATTTTTTTTTTATTAACTCTTCTTTCTCGTTTTCTGTGCTTGCTTTCTTTTCCTGCAAATCACAAAAAAATGAAAAACAAAAACAAAAAAACTTTTTCCACACAATGGGGTTAGATCTTGGTTAACTTACCCAAAAAGTATACGTTTTCAAGTTTTCTCGCTGTTTCTAATTTGTCGTGATCGCACAAGGTGCACGGCAAAGAGCATACGTAGCCGAGAAGACAAGAAAAAAAACTTTCCCTCACTGTTTCTGATTCGCCACGATCACGCAAGGTGCACGACAAAGAGCATACGCAGCCAGGGAAGGCAATAGTCCGAGACTAAAAACAAAAAAATTTAGTAATAAGACTGATAAAAAAGGAGAGATTTAAAAAAAAAAAAACAAATTCGTCACTGTAACATTATACCTTCAGATTTGCCGAAATGGGTGTTTCTAGAACAAACGGAAATGATTTTCAGTGAAACGAAAACTATTTACAAATGGAAATGACACTCTGGACACAATGGAATAGATCTCACAGGCCACAAATGTACAAAAAATTTAAAACCAGAAACCCTTTCAAAGTTTCGGCAACACCGGTTCCAGATCTTGATCAAAACTGAAAGCGGCTCTTCATAAAAGCTCTGATACCATGTTAGGGTACACAAGGTTCTCCCAAAGGACTGAACACCAAGAAAAAATGCTTCACACAAACAAATCACATATCAATACACCAATGTTTGTCACGTGGTTAAAACCCTCAAGAGGGAAACAGTCCACGGCCCCAGCCAAATAGCTACTTTGAGCAATTTATTATGCAAAAGAAAGAAAGTTACATGAGATTCTCATAATCGATCAACTAGCCAAGGACCCTCTATGCTCTTTAAATAGAGATCATAGACCAATCGGGTGTTAAGCCATATATCAATGTTAGGTATGATCTAAGAGAAGTTGAACCGTCAGATCACTCTATGTCTAGAACATATCGTGATCGTCGGATTAGAATATTTACAAATGCATACTAATGCATACTAAAGAAACACACTTTTACCTAACGGATATATTACACAAGTTGATCTTAAATAACTCCTAAGTGTCTAAATATCCTATCATCCTCGGCTTCAGCAGCCTCAACAACATCTATGTATACCAATACTGCTATGGCTACCCACCTCAAAGGGCGTATCCAGACAGGTGGTACACCAACCACTAGCTCCTGCATGATGGCTGGGATGTGCTCAATCCATAAGGTAGGTACTCTCTGGTTAATCCTTTCCAGCTTCCCCTCAAGAACCCTAATCAATCCTTAGTCTTCTCCCAAGATAGGATGCACATACATGCATGGATTCCTTGCAGGGCGGACTGGTCCAATATCTGCATTTTGACATTTTAAAAAGGATTAGAACTTTTATACATATGTATATATTCCTATATTTAAAATTCATAAAAATTTTAAAAATTTGAAAATAAAAATTACCTAACTCTCCTCATGCTCCTCCTAGAGGGAGGACGAGGTCAGTATCACCACAGAAGTCCATTCTAGCATATGAAAAATGCTCCAAGGCTAGAAACTGTTGTTCCCACCAAAGGTAGAAGTCATCATCATAGACACTCTGGATTGAGACACCACCTCCTTGGTGGAGGAAGATATCTCCCCATCTACTCAACCTAGGCTGACGAGGAGAATGAACTGGAAAAGGTACTGCAAGACTCAATCCTGGCACTCTCTCAAAGAAGAAGGCTACTAGTATGCTGGAATAACCAAAAAATTTCCTCCTGCATCTTTTGCAGTCAGAGAGTTGTTTTCTTAGTATTGGGATCACTCCCGAGCACCAGTCATATAGGGCTCCCTGCATACAATCTAGTACTAGTCTCATCTGGTTCTGAGTTGCAAGGTGAAGTGATGACGATCCTGCAACCCTCACTATAGTGCTCGCTAACACCTGTAAAGGAAAGTTATGAATGTGAACAATAGGGATGCAGCTACCCCTCTTTTGTGTGCCTCGCTCGCAGTATATATCAATATAGTTCTGTACACTTAGAGGGTCACTGCCTCTTCCCGTGCCTTCCAAATTTACCGGAGCTCCCTGTCGTCATAAACCGGCAATGAAATAGACATCCTCCGAGGTAATCTCTAAAGACTCACCTTGAAGGTCAAACATGCCCAAGTCATGATCCCAATAATTTATCAAGAACTCTAAGATGCAGACATTGGCCCGCATAGGTGAGGTACAAAAAAACTTCAATAACCCACTTTGACATAAAACATTCACTGTAGAGGAATCTTGGAGAGCTTCCTGGTCCATGTCTTCATGTTCTTGCTCCCTCCACTCAAGCACCATCTTTCAACCTAATGACCAAGCAATTGCCAACCATTAGATTCTTATAAAATTTGTAATTTTTGACCCTACATAGTCTTTTTTCACCTCACATAGTGTACACGATTGTCTTTTAAGGAAAGCCGCGTACTGTACACGACTGTATTTCAGGAAACCCGCGTACAGAACATGTGTATGTGACTTTTAATATATCAAACCCGCGTACACAACGTTGCTTTTTTAAAGGCACTTAAAAACATGAAATTAGGGCCCAATTTTGACAATTGCTTGGATCAAATGAAAGAGCATGGCGTGTAATTTTACCTGACACTTACAGATTTGGGAATGGTCCACCGGATCGTCCACACCGAGCAATTAAAGGTAGAGGTGAAAACTTGTCTTTTTTGGTTAAAAATCAAATGGTGATTTTTTATTTATGTTTTGAACTATTTATAGAAAATTTATTTTTCAAGTGGGTTTTTTCCCTATAGTTCATAATTTTTAAAACTAATACCGTATCTTTTTCTTCCTTGTAACAGGTTTATCATCGTTTTAAGGTGTTTTTGCTCATATAGGATGGTTTTTTGTCATTTCACATGCATTTTGCATTTATACCTACTCCATCTTAAATCTAGCATTAACATTTTGACCATGGACTATGGTATTTTTAACCATTAGCTCCTTGTCTTTGCCATTGTTCTTCCATGGATAGGGATTTCCTCCCATGAGTATCCTCATTTAGAACCTATTTTGTCTTTCGATACTCATACTGCAGCTGTCTTAGGTTCAGGGGAATATTTTTAGCTATTTTTCACACCAAATTGAGCCTTATTTTGGTTTCTTTTTACAAGCTATCCCTTTATAGGACTCCCCTCCCTTATAGAGTTTCTTTAGGCCCAGGTCTAACTCCTTAAAATAGACTTGACTGCCAAGTAAACTTGTTCATTCAAGCTCGTTAAGAATACGTGAATGGGCATCCACATTGGTGGTAGGTTATCTCTTTCTCAGACCATGTGGAATAATACGAGAAATGATCACTCTCTTTTCTACAGAATTGAGAAGAGTATTCTCAGGTATAGTTTTATCACTTTTCCGGACTTGAGGGACTAAATTTACGGAAAAGGAACACCCAGTATGAGCTCAGTTTTCTCTTTTTCGTGCTCTGGACCTAAACATGAAAAATATTCTAAGTGTACTTTATGTCTTTGTCATGCTCGTTAAACACTAAGAACAAAGCATCGAGTTTATTGTTGTAAGCTCCATTTCTCATACTCAAATAGATATTTCCGAGTGATCTTGCTTTCCTTCACACTCATAAAACTCAAGCTATATGCTTCTCTCAAAGGAGCGTTGGGTAGGTGGTAATTTAACGTTTTTTAGACCTCCCTGACTAAGTACGAAAAAGGTTCACCTTTTCTTCTACGAAAGTTAAGAGATTTCTTCTGTGGTATGTTTTATACTTTTTCGGCCTCAGGAGACTGAATTGGATGAAAAAGGACCCCCTTGGAGTCTTCTTCAGAGTTTTCAGACTCTCTAAACATGAAAACACCAAGTGAGCATGTACTAGTTCGGGCTCATAAAATCCATGAATCAGTGACATTATTAAGCATTATTCCCTCTTCTCTTCAAGCTTGTCAAAAAATGAAGAGAGACTCGAGTTAACTCTCCTGGACTCGTTAAAATTTAACAGGGAAGGTAAGGAAGAAGTTTTCTTTTGGTTTTCAATTAGTGGCAGCATATCATCCTTGAACATAGCACTCTCTGTCTTTTCCGATACTCATGTCTCAATGTTCACTTTCAGTTTAGCTATTGCTTCAAGTGTCTTACTCCTCCTCTTGTCAGTTTACCTGGGGAATCTGATCATGTCTCCTACATGACAGATAAGTTTAGTTGTTCTATCTGTAAAGTTAAAAGCTTCCTTGGGTCATATTTGTGTCATGCTCACTGTTCAAGGACTTAACCCAGTATCTGATTTATATCCTGATTCCATCATTGTCATATATGTTATCACTTGTGTCTCCCTTCCTTTACCCAGTTCCTAGTCACTCTTGTGATCCTTTGGAGGATCTATTGCCTTCCTTATCACAGTATGGTTCAACATCATCACTTCCTGATGACAAAGACCTAGAGTTTTGATGATCGTAGCTCAGGATTCACTTTCATTATTGGTGAAGTCCTTTGCTTCAGTTGTCGATTATCACCTATTGATTGACAATCTGTTGAATCCTATCCATGTTCGAATTCAAGAACATCTATTCACATGGCTTGGATTGTACTGGTTCTTTGGGATTTCTTGATGAAGACCTTAGTTTCCTATCTATGGACTAAGTTGCGCAAGATTATGTTGTACTTATCTATAAAGCTTCCAAATCTTTGAAGAATCATCATTATTGTATATTGTGGCTTCGATCCACCTTTGTAATATACGTGGTCTTGTACCCGTACTATATGATGTACTCAAATATTGTGAAGGAGTTAGTGTTCCAGTATATTGAACATAGTATCCTCAGATATGACTTTGTATATGACATTATTATGTATTTGTTTCAGGTACTACCTCTGCTCCATTGGACTTCTAAGTTCTCCAAAGATAATGATTATAATGTATTTTGGCCATCATTTCCCTATGAACTCACACATTAGGGGGCATCTGTTATCAACCCAAATGGCACTTCTCTATATGAGCGCCTACATTTCCTTATGTTGGTACAGAAAAGGACATTTTATAATTGAAGTTTGCCAAAACACTGTAGATGGACATGACATGAGATGCATTTACCTATCAACCAGCATGCCATATTATTTTTCGAAGTGTTGATCTGCGTACATGACTATCTTCATTGAAACTCCTGTACGTACGCAACTATTCCCATTAACAACTCACATACTGTATGCGACTATGTCCATTGCAACCCGCATACAGATCTATGCGTAGGTTTCCTTTAAGCAACTCGCGTGTCATACGTGGGTTTCCTATATTAATAGTCACGTACACATCTATTCGACATTAAAATATATAAATTGTGATTAATGGAGATTAGTTGAGCCCTAATCATTAACCATGTCAGCTGTCTCAACCTCCTCAACCTTTGAAACTACTCTATTTCCCAAAGTATAAATAGAGGTCTTGGGGAGGGCATTAATCAATCAATTTTGGAGAGCAAAGTTATGTTGGTGGTATATCTTCAGAAGTCTTTGGAGCAACAAAACTTGGAGTCCTTTGGTTGTAGAGGAGTCCTTGTCTCAAGCATTGGGTTGTACACTTATATCATTCACTGATTGTTAATAAAGAGAATTCTTCTTCCAAAATTGTGTTGAATTTCTTTCATGTATTAGGGTTGATGAATATATTTGATTAAGCACTATATATGTTGTTTGTCTAACCTGTTATATTTACATGTATAATATTGTACTTGGAGAATTTTATCTTTGCAGGTGAAGGAGGTGCATCCCTGAAATCTTTAGAGAGAAGCAGATCAAAAGAAGATCAAGCTTGGATCAACCGTTGGTAATCGGGTGAGTCCAATATTTCTTCCTATTTCCTTTATGTACTTAGCTAAAGCTAATTGTCTGCAAGTTTTAGAAGTAAGTTGGTAACCCCAAACCCTAGGTTACAAGGGTGTTTATTCCTGAACAACATTATCCTAGTAATACTTTCACGCCATGGGGGCAACCTAACTGGTCCTACATGCCAGCTATGGGGGGATACCTATACATACTACAGGAGATGCTGGAGGACCGCCTTATGGAGGTCCTCCCCCTGGGGGGCCTAATGGTCCTGGAGGGCCTAGTTTCTTTCCTCCTTGTGGTCCTAATGGTCCTGGTGGTCTTGGGGGGCCTCGTGGATTCCCTCCTAATGTCCCTGGAGGGTATGGTGGCCCTCCTCCTAGTGGTTCCAGAGGCTCTGGAGGTTTAACTCCTAGAGGTCCCAGAGGCTTTGGAGGTTTACCTCCTAGAGGTCCTAGAGGGTCTAGTGGTCTGCCTCCTGGTGGTCTGGGTGGTCCTGGTGGTCTCAGAGGCCCTGGTGGTCCTAATGGTCCAGATCCCAGAAATCAACCCCCTACGGGCGGATTTTTCAGTAGTTATTCATCACAACAACTTGTCTATCAGTCTACTTATGGTCCTACTAGTACTTATATGCCATATCAATATTACCAATATGTGCAATCTAACTGTAAGTTACCTTTCCTAGAAACTTTGGACTTACCTAATTTGTCCAAGTTGATGAATGACCCCATTCGACATTACCCCTCGTGGCCTCCCATTCCGGTAAAGTTAATATTGGACATTCCAAAGTTCGATGGGAAGGAGGGAGACAATCCAAAAAACCATGTCATGACATTCCATCTGTGGTGTTCCACAAACTCCATTATGGATGATTCAGTTCGTTTAAGACTCTGTTGCAGCTGCAACCTTTTTCCCAAATTTTCTAAAATTTTGAACCCTCCTTTCAATTTTATCTAGCTTGGGATTGTTTGGGTTCCTAAACTCTGTTTTTCCTCTGCTATAAATTTGGATTTTTTGATGTGGAAGTCAGATGACTAATTGACTATTTTTTCCCGCTGTTTCGAAGGTTAAATGAGCTAGTGTTACTGTCGCCCAGCCGAAAGTCTTTCGAGAACTTAATGTTTTGATTTTTCGATGATTTGATTCTTTGCTATCGGAAGTTAGTTGAAGTTTGAGTTGGGGAATTAGTTCTCTATGCCACCGACATTTCAAGAGGGAAATGATGAACATTTCTTATTTTCGTCGATGCGCTTTACCTCCTATTTGTTTTATTGTTAAACCTTTGACTACCGATGATTTTTATTTTATCTCTATCAGAACGATGTTTGACTTTGATCGGAGGGCTTGTCCTTTACATTGTTGACACTACGACAGTGTTGAAGTTTGAGTCGCCAATACATAGTGATTAGAACTTCTGATCATATATAGTTTTATGATCCGCGGAACCCACAGTTAGTATGTTATCCATCCTTGCGGCTGTCGATCAGACTATCTCTCCGATGTTTAGTGTTTTGACCTGCTGACACATTATTTGTTAGTAGTTTTGATCTTCGATACATGATACTGGTGGCATTTAGTGCTCTATATCACTAAAAATACAAAGAGTATTAGGGTTAGTCCTTCCACTCGCTGGTGTCGATGTGTTTAGTAGGTAGTCTCTCCAATCTCTGATACATGACCGCAGCAACACTTAGGCTTGCATCATTGACATTGCAGATGTACTTAGGGTTGAAGCTCTAAACTTTAGCCTTAGATTTTTTGATCATCAATAGATTTATTTTGTCACAGAACCCGTAGTTTGTTTGTGGCCCGCCGTTGCAGCTGTCTAGTGAACTAACCTACCGATGCATTTCTGAATCCTTCGTTGTGACTGTCGATCAAACTATCCTTTCGATGATTAGAGTTTTCAACTGCTAATAGGGTTTTCTCGACGATTTTGTGTGCTTTTACTCTATTTTATTTGATGGCGGAGGTTTTTCGTGGGTTTTGGTCAAGTCAAGGTTTATTCCGAGATGAAGAGTGCAGTTTAGGGTTCGGTGTTTTGAGGATTGGCAGTTACATTGTTATGGTTCATGCTTTCATCGGAGGATTTCGAGTTAGTCCGGATGCGGCCTGGATTGAGATGAAGATTCTGTTCTATCAAGCTTGTGATTTTAGTTTTGGATAGTGGAATTAGAGGATTTCAAGACACAAACTTGCAGGATTTCTATGCCTTGTCATTCTTTCTTTTCATGCATTAATACTATGTATAGTTTATTTTACATAATGCATATGGAGGAGGTAAATAGATTGATACAATTTTGTTATTTTGGTAAAAGCTTAATGGTCTAAGAACATGCTGTGTTTATGATAGAGAGTTGGCTAAAGAATGAAGAAGAAGAAAGAAAGAGAGCTGGGGAGGAATCAGGAAGGAAGGAAGAGGAGGGGAGAAAGAGAAATGAGGAAGCAGAGATAAAGAAAAGAAAAGAAGAAAGTGAAAGTCTAAGATTAACAGGATCTCAAAAAGACCAACAGATTATTGAGTAGATCGATAGCAGCAGAGGCCCAGGCTTGGAAAAATCTCATCAGCGATCAAGCTGGTCCCTCTTCATAAAGTGCTCTTAAATTTTAATTTAAAATATAACATGTTGTATAAATTATGGGCACATACTACAAGACAAAAAATTTAGAAATGAAAGGTTGGGGTAGCCCAAAGGTCATCGAGGGGTAGCCCAAAGGTTTTTATTTTTTGTATAAATAAAGGAGAGTTTAGATAGAGAAGTGGAATTTTTCCTAGATCATTTGTGAGAGTATATTCTAAGAAGAACTATTTCCTTTTGCAGTAAAGAATTACAAGTTTCATGCTGGAGAAATCTTGGTGGAATGTTTCAAATGCTTTGTTATGGATCAGCTAAATGTGAACTATTTCATTTTCAGCTTTTGTCCATTAACTATGAGATCGTTCTAACTCATTGAATCTATGTTCATGTTATGAATGCACTCTAGTTTATTTTGTGAAATTTCCACTGTGAGTAATGAAAGTTGTCATAAACAATAAGCTATCTTGTTGTTCATATTTCTATTTATGTTCATGTGTTTTGAAATAAGTATCAACTGTCTGTAATTTTTCTTAATGCATGCGTAGAAATACATTACTCATTGATAACTGATAATTTTTCTCCCTAGGGATAGGTTAGTTAGTTAAATTTAGTTTCTTGATGTGTGTGATTTAGATGCAAGATAGTTAAGATGAGAGGTAAGAACCTACACATCACATTGTGATACTCCTCGTTATCTCTATCAATCTGCATTTTTAGATAGGAACTTGCACATCATACTTAAACACAAAAAACTAAAAATATACACGGTGGACCGGGCTGTAACCGGTAAAACCTTTTAATTTGTTACTTGAACTACGGTAGTCGAACCGTAAACTGGACAGATTCCCCATACCAAACAATAACGGGCTAGTTGGGAACGTTTATTGGGGAGAATCCCTAGCTGTTGTTACCTACGATTTTCTGGGCCTCAACATTTTTTGGCGCTAGAAGGAGGGCAGCCAGTGCATGGCTAGCCGAGGAAACTCATTTCCTCAAAATTACTCCACCGGTGACAGTTCTAAAAGTAGTTTCTTTCACAAATCCACTCCTGAAGAAAAAGAGAAAGGGTATCTGTATCCTGTAGATAACGAAGTAGTTAATGATTTGAGAAGATTTACTAGGGCATATGTGAAGAAGATCAAAGGATAACTGATTATTCCTGTCTTACCCAGAAGAGAATATCAGAAAAAAGATCGCCCTAAATTAGAAGATTCAGTATTGGTAGAAGACCTTGAAGAATTGGTAGAAGTAGCCCTATAGGAATTTGACCAACCTTTGAATCAATTGGATCCAGATACACCTTATTGTTCACCTGTTCATACCCCTGTTCAGTCACCACCTCATTCACCACTCAGAATCATGGCTCATGTAAATGCAAACCAACCACCTCCACCACCTGCTTGGAAGGTTAGGTCACCTTTAAACTTGGCAGCTCCCTTGCATGATTTTCCTCAAGCTTTTGACAAAATGTTGCCCAAGTTTGACCCAAGTGAAAAAATTCTGGTAGATGATCATTTGCAAAGTTTTTACTTGGTTATAGAAGGACTACGATCAGTAGAACATGAAGATGTAGTCTGTAGATTGTTTCCACACACCCTGAAAGAAACAACAACCTCATGGTATTTTTCCCTTCCTGCAAATTCAATCACAAACTTAGACACATTTGAGAGAATATTTAGAAGTAAATATGCAGTCCAAAAAACTCATGCAGCTTTAATGAAAGGGTTATGCACTTTAAAGAAAGAAAAGTGCATAATTTCACTCAAAGATTTGTTGCTTATTAAAAAAAATTTATTGTAGCTGATAATCCATCTGAAAAAGATCTGATTGAATACTATACTTCAACTCTAGGGCCTAACTTGGCCATGTTTTCCAAGATATCATCCAAACCTTCATTATCAGAAACTTATGAAGAAGCTGAGAGGGTAGAAGCTGAAATGGAGAGCATAGAAAATTATCTTGTGCAGTCGGAAGAAAAAACGTTTGGAGGTAAGAAACCTTTATTATTGACTAAGCCTCAGGATGAGCAGTCACATGATTTTGAAGGGATGTTGAAGATGATGCAGAAGCTATCCAACAGAGTGATAGATCTAGAAAAGGAGGCTTATGAATCATATAAACCTTACTATAAAAAGAGGGAGGACAACAATCAACCTAAACCTCCTCCACACAATCCTACAACAATGAATTTAACTGATGTAGGCATGGATAATTTTTGCACCTTTCATCAATAGCCTCATTCTAAGAAGAATTGCCCACGATGGATAAATTCTATGATGTTGGTAATGAATTAGTTATTGGACTCCAAAATAATAGAAACTGATAAGGAGGAAGAAAAAGATAATCAATCCATAGAAAAATAAGAGGAAGATACTCTGATTTTTATGGGACTATGTCTCATTGTTTGATACATAAGAGGAAGGTTCTCTGAAACAAGAGGAAACATCAGAAACCAATGTGACAACAAGAAGTCAGGGTTTGTTAAAAGAAAACAATTCAATACTTCTGAAGATCAAGAAACTTCAGGAAAATATGAAGAATATACAAAAGAACACTACAAATGTTAAAATACCGGAATTTACCATTTCAAGTCAAGATCCAAAGAAAATTAACATACCTGTTAAGCCTGTTGAAGATAAAATTGATAATGTAAAGAGAAATCTCAAAGAGCATGAGATGGGGTATGATATTGTGGAAGACATTAAAAAGGGTAAGGCAAATATCTCATTGTTTGAAATGTGTAATGTACCTCAGCAGAAAGAGAAATTGTTAAAATCACTTGAAGTACCAGAAGAAGAGCTTCCAACTGACAACCAACCTGAAGAAGAAGTTGTTGAAGCAAGTGTGGGAGGTAAGTCTAAGTTTAAAACCCCACCATTTCTCCTAACTTTTGAGATTTTCAACTATAATGTGCACAACTGTTTAGTAGACTCAAGGGAATCAATCAATGTTATGCCACTTTCAGTCTGCAAGAGAATTAATGGATAGCCTAAACCATCCACTTGGCAAGTTATTCAATTAGACAGGAAGGCTGTGAAAGTAATAGGAGAAATGGAAGATGTTCTAATTTGCTTATCTACAAATGAGAAGGTATGTCAGTACATCGATATTGTAGTAGCAGACATACCTGATGTTTATGGACTTGTTTTGAGTCAAGAATGGTCGGCAATGCTAAATGGATACTTCGCATCAGATTGGTCACATCTGTGGTTGCCTCATAAAGGAAGTCCCAATCAAATAAAAATATTAAGAGAGCCTCACATGAAGTACAATGTTACTCAGTTGGAAGGAAAAAATGAACCAGTGAATTCTGTGTTGGGAAATTACTTCATTGAATTGGAACCCGGAAATTACCAAGCTGAAGAAGCCAATAATATATCTGACACCTAGCTCGATCTCCTTCGATTTTCACAGGCTGATGAGATTGACTGTAAAAAAGTAGATTTAGTTTAAGATGTAGTTTTTAATTCAAGTTCTGTAGTACTAGATAATGGGTAGGCTCTTTTCAAATTGCAGTGAAGCTTAGCCCCTCAACTCACAAGTTGCAATATTTACAGGGGTGGGCAGAGAACTTACCGGTTAATGGTTTAGTTCTCAAACTTTATTTTTTTTTATTTTATTTCTTGGTTATCTTGTACATAAATAAATTGATTGCTTTGTTCTGTTTTGATTTGTTTATTTTTGTTTGTTGTAGTTAGGGTTTGCTTGATTTTAATAAAAAATCACAACTTTTGGTTGCATGGAGTTCATTAGAATTCTGGATTAACTAAATTTTTTTATTATAAGACTGTGTACTATTGATTTATTTGAAAAAACTTTTAGTTTAGCAATTTTCCTAAATGGCTATGAACACATTGAAGTCCTACTTAATCCTTGTAAAATAGCTCAGGATCAAAAGGTCTGGAATACTATTTCGAGGCTCCATCCATCTCACATTTAAAAAATTGTCTTAGGGGGTGATAGAAAAAGACCCATGGAGAGGAATCATGGTAAATAGTATATTGTATTTAAATGATCCCATGCCAAGAATTGAAAGCCAAAAGGAAAATAAGAGTCAAAATCTCCTAAGAAAGCAATATGTGTCAAAGCAAAGTACTAAACCATATGAGTACAAGATTGCCAAAGTTCTTCTCCGTCCGTGAGCTGAAAAAATCAATACATCTCTCACACAAAAGGACACTATGGATACATGAGCCTAAATAAAAAATTCAAAAAGAAGGCATGCAGGAGGACTCAGAAAGGACAAAAAGTCCAAAAGTGAAAAAGTGAAAAATGGCATGGGAATGAGGAACAAACGAATATTTCTGTTTACCATATGTTACAATCCTATGGTGTCCAAGCTAGGAGCTACCCGAAGACAGAGGTAAAAAATGAAATTCATATCCTTGGCCTCAAAAGAGTTATCTAGACTTTGAAATCTTGGTTCCCATTATCCCTAAATTGGACTATCATCAATGATTAAATTGCATACATCTGTCATTTGGGAAATCTAAACATCTAGAAGAATTCGGCATGTTGGTATTTATTGTCAAAACAGTCTGTTACTCAAAGAAGAAGTTGTCCAGAGATATGTGTTCACCAGGTAGTCGCCAATTGTTGCAGCTACAACCTTTTTCCCAAATTTTCTAAAATTTTGGACCCTCCTTTCAATTTTATCTAGCTTGGAATTGTTTGGGTTCATGGACTCTATTTTTCCTCTGCTATAAATTTGGATTTTTTGATGTGGAAGTCGGATGACTAATTGACTATTTTTTCTTGCTGTTTTGGAGGTTAAACCAGCTAGTGTTATTATCGCCCAGCCAAAAGTCTTTCGAGCACTTAATGTTTTGATTTTTCAATGATTTGATTCTTTGCTGTCGGAAGTTAGTTGAAGTTTCAGTCGGGGCATTAGTTCTCTATGCCGCCGATGTTTTGGGAGGGAAATGATGAACAGTTCTTATTTTCATCGATGTGCTTTACCTCCTGTTTGTTTTATTGTTAAACCTTTGACTGCCGATGATTTTTATTTTATTGCTATCGAAATGATGTTTGACTTTGATTAGAGGGCTTGTCCTTTGCATTGCTGACACTACGACAGCATTGAAGTTTGAGTCACCAATACATAGTGATTAGAACTTCTGATTGTCGACGGTTTTATGATCCATGGAACACACAGTTAGTTTGTTATCCGTCGTTGTGGATGTCGATCAAACTATCTCTCCGATGTTTAGTGTTTTGACCTGCCGACGCATTATTGGTTAGTAGTTCTGATCTTCGATACATGATACTGGCGGCGTTTAGTGCTTTATATCACCAAAACTACAAAGAGTATTGGGGTTAGTCCTTCAGCTCACCGGTGCTTATGTGTTTAGTAGGTAGTCTCTCCGATCTTCGATACATGACCGCAGCAGCACTTAGGCTTGCATCGTCGACAATGCGGATGTGCTTAGGGTTGAAGCTATGACCTTTAGCCTTAGAGTTTTCGATCGTCGATAGATTTATTTTGTCGGGGAACCCGTAGTCTATTTGTGTCCCACTGTTGCAGCTGTCTAGTGAACTAACCTGCCAATGCATTTGTGAATCCAACCTTGTCGTTGTCGAACAAACTATCCTTTCGACGATTAGAGTTTTCAACTGTCGATAGGGTTTTCCCGTCAATTTTGTGTGCTTTTACTCTATTTTATGGGATGGTGGAGGTTTTCCGTGGGTTTTGGTCGAGTCAAGGTTTTTTCCAAGATGAAGAGCGCAATTTAGGGTTCAGTGTTTTCAGGATTGGTAGTTACATTGTTATGGTTCATGCTTTCATCAGAGGATTTCGAGTTAGTCCAGATGTGGCCTGGATTGAGATGAAGAGTTTCTTCTATCGGGCTTGTGATTTTAGTTTTGGACAGTGGACTTAGAGGATTTCAAGACACAAACTTGCAATATTTCTTTGCCTTGTCATTCTTTCTTTTCATGCATTAATACTATGTATAGTTTATTTTACAGAATGCATATGGAGGAGGTAAATAGATTGATACAGTTTTGTTATTTTGGTAAAATCTTATTGGTCTAAGAACATGCTATGTTTATGATAGAGAGTTGGCTAAAGAATGAAGAAGAAGAAAGAAAGATAGCTACAGATGAAGCAGTAAGGAAGGAAGAGGAGGAGAGAAAGAGAAATGAGGAAGCAGAGATAAAGAAAAGAAAAGAAGAAAGCGAAAGTCTGAGATTAACATGATCTCAAAAGGACCAACAGATTATTGAGTAGATCGATAGCAGCAAAGGACCAGGCTTGGAAAAATCTCATCAGCGACCAAGTTGGTCCCTCTTCATAAAGTGCTCTTAAATTTTAATTTAAAATATAACATGTTGTATAAATTATGGGCACATACTACAAGACAAAAAATTTAGAACTGAAAGGTTGGGGTAGCCCAAAGGTCATCGAGGGGCAGCCCAAAGGTTTTTCTTTTTTTGTATAAATAAAGGAGAGTTTAGATAGAGAAGTGGAATTTTTCCCAGATCATTTGTGAGAGTATATTGTAAGAAGAACTATTTCCTTTTGCAATAAATAATTACAAGTTTCCTGCTAGAGAAAGCTTGGTGGAATGTTTCAAATGCTTTGCTATGGATCAATTGAATGTGAACTATTTCGTTTTCAGCTTATGTCCATTAACTGTGAGATAGTTCTAACTCATTGAATCTATGTTCATGTTATGAATGCACTCTAGTTTATTCTATGAAATTTCCACTGTGAGTAATGAAAGTTGTCATAAACAATAAGCTATCTTGTTGTTCATATTTCTATTGATGTTCATGTGTTTTGAAATAAGTATCAGCTATCTGTAATTTTTCTTAATGCATGCGCAGAAATACATTACTCATTGATAACTGATAATTTTTCTCCCTAGGGATAGGTTAGTTAGTTAAATTAGTTTCTTGCTGTGTGTAATTTAGATGCGAGAGAGTTAAGACGAGATGTAAGAACTTACGCATCACATTGTGACACTCCTCGTTATCTCTATCAATCTGCATTTTTAGATAGGCACTTGCACATCATACTTAAACACAAAAAACTAAAAATATACACGGTGGACCGGGTCGTAACTGGTAAAACCTCTTAATTTGTTACTTGACCTACGGTAGTCGGACCATAAACTAGATGGATTCCCCATACCAAACAATATTGGGCTAGTTGGGAACGTTTATTGGGGATAATCCCTAACTATTGTTACCTGCGATTTTCCAGGCCTCAACAAACTCTTTCAGCAAACTTTGACTAGTGCAGTCGCGAAATGGTACATTAAACTTCCGCAACATTCATTTGTGGATTTTGGCTCATTGGCAACTGTATTTCTTAGACACTTTCAGCTTCCTATCCATTATGAAATGGGTATTGATCTCTTAACTTCTCTGTGATAGAACACCTCCACCCATATATACGATCATATCCATGAGTGGAGAAGGCAGAGAAGACTTATTAAGGCTCCTATTCTAGATCAGTTATTAGTTGATTGGTTTACTGAATATTTGTTGTCTCCGATTGCCCAAGATGTGGCTATGGGCGGTGCCATTACTGAAGAGAAATCCATTAGTTGAGACCAATATCTAGACTTGGTCTATTCTGAGTCTAGAACTTTGTATGACTTGATTCCTAAAGCTCCTTGCCCAAGCACCGATCCTGCACAACCACCAGCAGAACTCCCTGTTGATGGGATTGTTGGTTCAATCCAGTCCCTGTCAGTAGCAAAACCTACCAAGCAACCCAGACTGCCACCCCTATTCCTTCAACTCCCAAGGTTTCCGCTGAGGTCAATTCTATTCAGAGTATTCAAACACCCGGCAATAATAAAAAGAAAGGTAAAGCTAAAAATAAAAAACCTAGAAACCAACAAGAGAATCCAAAACCAATCACCAACGATAATAATAAAGGGAAAATAAAAGAAAAATATCCATGTCTGCTAGCAGAGGTGACCATTTCACAAAAGAGTGTCCCCATCGAGACGAAATCACCCAATTTTTGAAAACAAATCCCACACCCGCAGTTCTCATGGATCCTTTTTTCTCTCAACAACAACTGATAGATCACATGTCCAATTAGGGAAACTCTAGTTCTTTAGAGGAAATTCACATGATGTCCTTGAATACTATTAGTTTACAAACTCAAAGTCAGAGTTACGACAAACCCGCAGATAAGAAAGAAGACAATTCTTCTTCATGAAAATCTCCCTCTACTGGTTCTCCCGACTCTTCGTCTACTATCCCCCTAACCATCGAGAAGCCTACTCTTGACATGGTTTTGAGTCCACCCAAGAGTACTCTTCGGAAGGCTGTTTTTAACCCTAATGCCTAAGCTGCTCAATTTTATAATGTAGTTGAAGATCTCGCTCAGGCACCATGTGCAATGTCTACCTTGGAAGTGCTCCAAAGTTGTCCTACACAACGCAAAAACCTGTTAACTGCGTTAGGAGCCTTAGACCCGAACAATACTAATTTGATTCATTTTAATGTTGAGAACTATAAGTCTAGGATACCTCACAAACTTGCTTTCCAAATCATCAGGAAAGTAGTCGAAAATAAGGTATTTAGAACTGTCTTAGACGAAGGAGCTTCAACTTCGGTTTTATCCTTGTCTTTTTGGAAAGCTATCCTCTCTCGAGCTTGTAACATCACCTACGACTCTGAAATCCTTTGATGGATGAGGTTTCCAACCCCGTGGTCTCATATTCAGCCCTTGCAGTCGAGCTTGGGGGAAATTTTTTTTCTTGTAGATGCCCCATTATATTACAACCTCCTTCTAGGAAAAAATTGGTTTTATGCCATGACTATTGTCGCTTCGACGGTATTTCGCATTGTCCAATTTCCACATCTAGGGATAATTGTCACCATTGACCAGCTCTATTTCTGTATGCCATATGTTACTACCTCTATGGCTAATAACATCCCTATGTTAGGTTAGTCCCCTCCTCCTTACCAGTCGATTGGGGTAGGCATGTCGAAGGATTCATCCCTTATGGGGATTTTTCCATCCACTCCTCCTAACACAGACACGGTGACAGTAAATATGATTACATCATTTGATCATGATACAAAGGGAAAACAAATTGTTGAGTCTACCTCATTGAGTTCGCATGAAGAAATGTACAACATCATTCAAACCCTTTCCAATGATCACACTGATGAACTTCATCTGGTGGCTTTAGACCCTTACCACTTGCCCTACTGGTTAGAACCATCTCTTCCTATTCTAGATTATCTCTCTGAGACTTTCCCTTTCGACGAGTCCATTATGGAGATGATGCATACAAATGAGCCTATCTGGGAGGATCACCATCATAGATCCTCGTTCCTCCCCAACACCAATTCGGTAGACCACGACTTTGCATCCCTGTTTTCCACTGATATTGTCAACACACCTCAAAGTCCTATATTGTTGCAAGACACAGATTCTGAAGGAAACCTATGCAACATTACTCAAATAAATCCAATTGACATATCAGCCAAGCCTGGTACCATTGAGCATGTTCATGTTGGGAAGAACTGCTCGGCAAAAGAATTTTAAGCCTACAAGGAACATTTCAAAGAATTCCGCGATATTTTTGCGTGGTATTATGAATAAATACCGGGGATAGACCCATCCATTGTGGTCCATGAAATTAAAACCTATCCCACTTCTAAACCTGTCAAGAAAAAACTAAGGCAAGTCCATCCATAGAAGGCTGCAGCTATTAAAGCTGAAATAGAGAAACTTCTCAAAGCTGGGTTTATTTATCCTGTACCCCTGACGGAATGGGTATCGAACATTGTCCCTGTCAATAAAAAACAGGGAACCATTAGAGTCTGTATCAATTTTAGAGATTTGAATAAAGCTTGTCCAAAGGACAACTTTCCTACTCAACATATCAATCAGATTATTGACAACTGTGCCGAAAGTGTCATCTACTCATTCATGGATGGCTTTTCTAGTTATAATCAGATTGAGATATTACCCACCGATCAGCACAAAACAACATTTATTTTTCCATGGGGAACCTTTGCATATAGGAAGTTACCATTTTGGCTTAAAAAATGTTGGAGCCACTTTCCAACGTGCTATGTCCTATGCATTTCACGATATAAAACATATTGTTGAACCATACCTTGATGACCTCCCTGCTCATTCATAGCAACGGGAGGACCACCCTGGTCATCTTAGATATATTTTCCTGAGATGTCATCATTCTAATATATGGCTCAATCCTCATAAATGTGTTTTCTACATTGAGACGGGATGCCTGTTAGGTTTTGTGGTCTCTAAGGATGGCATCTGAATAGATCCATTGAAAATTGCTGCCATTTTAGCTCTATCAGCCCCAACCAATCTTCTTGAAGTCCAAAGTTTATAAGGGAAGGACAAATTTCTTTGTCATTTCATGTGCAATTTTGCAGAGAAAACACACGGTTATATACATCTCCTTAAGAAGGACACTTTGTTCTATTGGGATGACCAAGCCTAATGAGCCTTTGATAATCTTAAACATGATCTGACTCATTCACCCATGATACACCCCCTAGATTATTCAAAGGAATTTTTATTATATATTGTTGCCTCCACTAATACAATCGCTATGGTCTTGGTGCAGGAAAATCCTGACGGTCAAGAGCATGTGATTTACTATGCTAGTAAGAATCTTATGGATTCTGAAACCTAATATTCATGCGTGGAGAAATTAGCATTGGCCACGGTCATTGTTGTTCAAAATTTTTGTCACTACATTTTGCTCCGCACCACCACTGTATTGGTAGACCAAAGCCCTATGTATTACATCCAGACTCACCAGGTGCTCAGAGGAAAGTATTCTCGATGGATAGTCATACTACATGAGTTTGATCTAGAATTTGACAAAGCCACATCGAAGAAAACCTTAGTCTTTGTCAAGCTCATGTGTGATCTTCCCTATGCTTCAATGGAATCTGAGCCCAGTGATTCATTTCCAAATGAATTCCTATTCTTGACAAGCACTACTGACCCATAATATGGATATTTACTCATTTATCTCCAAACACAAATATTTCAGCCAAATCTATCCCGTGACGATCTTCGCCGTATTCATCACCATGCAAAATACTACCTCATCTTGAATGACACTTTGTATAGACGTGGGATCGATTCTATTCTCCGACGATACCTCACCTATGAGGAATTTGAACAAGTTTTGAATGATTTCCACTCTGGAGCATGTGGCAGTCATTTATCTAGGATGGCTACAGCCCAGAAAATCCTTTGCTCTGGCTATTTCTCGCCTTCAGTCTTTAAAGACTGTCACGAGGATGTCAAGAAATGCCCACCTTGTCAACATTTTTATCCAAAAAATCACACTCTGTTAGAATAATCAACCCATAGTTAGCTACCTTAGACATTAATTTCATTATTTTTGTCTTATTTGCCTAGTTCATGTGTCCCACCTTGTGCAAGTTGTCATTTGCCTATCTATAATGGTCAAAATTGCCTTATTTGAATCATGTAGCACTTGGGAAAGCTCAAGGAATCAAATCTGCTTTATTCCTGGCCTCCTAGGCGCCCTTCTGCTTTTTCTGCTTTATTGCTTGCTTTTTCAGTGTTTTAAGGCAAAAGGAAAAGCTTGACTAGGTGAGGTTGACTAGTTTTTTGTCCTACACATCCTCCTCTCTTTTCTCCTTGGAAAAGCATGTATGAGTTGTCATTCCATCACTCTTTAGCTTGCCTAAGCCTTTTTTCCAATTCGTGAGCTCCATGACAGATTTGGGATCAACTTTTACACCTATGGGGGATTTGCTTATTTTTAGTAAGCCTGCTTTTGAATAGATTCGATGTGCCTCCTCATGCAATCAAATATCCTATGTAATTATTTAATTTATTAGCCTATTTTATTACAGTGTTGTCTATTGTACACTGAGTTAATACAGTTTAGTGTTCAGCTCCATTCTGAGTCTCTTTTGTGAGTGATTTTGCATGATCAATTGTTAATTGTTGTGAGTAAAATTAATCTATCACTGGGTTCAATTTACACATGGTATTAGAGCCATTGTAGATCGATTTCTCTCCTCCAAAATTGTTTTGTAGGTTCGACATCAGTGACTGGGAGCCTTCTACTGACAGCCGGGACAGATTTTGTAAGCTTTGGATCAATCATAGAAAACTATCTTGACTCCCTTCAATTTATTTGAATGGAAAGCAGAGATGGAGATACTGTTGAGAGAGAAAGGCCTCTACAGGGTGACTATGGCAACAAAAGCAGAGCAAAATGCAGCTGCAGAGAAGATAAAATGGCACAACAAGAGGGATGAGGCCTATGGTCTCCTGTGTCTGAGTATTTCCAGAGACCTCCTTTTCCATCTTAATGGATTGACATCACCGAATGAATTATGGGAGAATATTTCCGATCTTTTGGAAAGACAGATGAGATGAGGGGACATCAAATCGAAAATGAGCTGATTTCTCTGAGTCCAAATAGCTTTGAATCCCTGCAGCTATATTTCTCCAAGTTCAAAGCACTTGTTTTGCAGCTAAAACAGTGTGGGATCGAAAAGAAGGATGATCATCTTGTCCTGGCCATTCTCTCGAAGCTAGGCCCTAACTATTCAGTGTTTGTTTTGACCTTCTATGCCACAAAACTGACAGCTCGAACCTGGAGGATGCCTAGCCTTGCAGATTTCATGAAGTCTCTCACACAAGAACAGGACAAGCTGGTGATGATGGGCACCATCAAAACATCCAAAGATCAAGCTCTGATTGCTGGAGATTCGAAGGTGGATTCAAAAAGCAAAAAGAAATCTAAAAATCCACCTGAGCAAAAGAGAGACAAGAAACAGTCTCCGGAGGAGCCACAAGGTTCCAAGAAGAACTACCAGAAGAAGAAAAACAAAGGAGAAATGAGCAAGTGCTCATACTACAATAAGGGCAATCACACTAAAATCTCTTGTATGAAAAAGAAAATAGACATGCTGACCCAACTCCTAGAGAAGAATGGCATCTCCCTTCCAGATAGCTCAAAGAAGAGAGAAGGAGGATCAAGTTCAAAAAACAGAGAGAGAGTTCATGCTCTAGTTGCTGGCACATCAAGCTCACCCAGTTTTATCATCGATTCTGGAGCTTCAAGACACATGGTTTCGACCAAGGAGGCATTCTCCTCACTTGACATGTCGAAAGGTCCACCTATAGTACTGGGAGATGACTCTCTCACTGAAATTTTAGGCAAAGGGAGGATAGATCTTGATCATGGACAGTTCAGCAATGTGCTATATGTGCCTGGTCTCGCCTCCAACCTTCTATCATTATACCAGATGACTCACACTGGGTCTCCAAAGAAATTCACATTCTCCCCTGATGAAGTTGAGATCATAGAGATCTCAAGTGGTAGAGTCATTACAAAAGGAGTTGCAAATCATGCTCAGAAGGTATACATGTTCTCACACTTCCTACCCTACTCAAACCCCTCTACTCTTCTTATCCATGCTAATGAAGCAAGCAAGCTTTGGCATGAAATATTTGGCCACCTTAATTACAAGTATCTTTCTGATCTTAGTGAAAAGGAGATGGTCATAGGGTTTCCCAAGATAAAATTTTCCAAAGGAGTCTGCCAAGGTTGTATCCTAGGAAAACACCCAGAGCATAAATTTGAGAGAGCTAGTCATGAGAGAACCTCTGCACCCCTCGAGCTGATCCACAGTGATGTTGCTGGCCCATTCCCTCATATGTCCATGAGTCAGGCCAAATATGCATTGACTTTCATAGATGACTTTTCCAGGTATTGCTGGGTTTACTTCCTGAAACACAAGTCTGAAGTTTATGGCCTATTCAAAGTCTTTAAAGCTTTGGTTGAAAACTAGTATGGGAGGAAACTCAAGGTCGTCAGATCTGACAATGGTGGTGAGTATGTCAAGTCTAAGTTTATTAATTATTGTGCATATGCAGGTATTCGGATGCATCATTCTATCCCTTACACACTACGGTAGAATGGTGTTGCTGAGAGGAAGAATGGATCATTGAAGGAGATGGCAACATGCATGATGGAGGCCAAAACTTTACCAACAAAGTACTGGGCCAAAGCTATCAACTGTGCAGACTATATCCATAATAGGGTGCCTCATAAACAGCTTGATGGTATGACTCCCTTCGAAGCATGGAGTGGGCACAAGCCAGATGTGACCCATTTCAGGATTTTTGGCTCAAGGGCTTGGGCTAGAATTCCAACAGAAAAGAGAAAGGCTTTGCAGCCCCAAATCCAAGAGTGTCTATTTGTTGGATACTCTGAAGATTCAAAAGGGTACAAGCTGATAAATTCGAGCACAAACAAAGCCTTCATTGAAAGGTGTGTTCAGTTTGAAGAAGAACCCCTTGCAGCAGTGGAAGTTAGAGAAGCCTCTTCTCCACCTGAACCTCAGAATGTAAGTAAAGAGTTTGTTGAACATGTTGATTCTGATATTTCTGATAGTGATGAGTTTATTGCAGACCCTAACAGCCCTACAAGGCCAAAATGGGCAGCCAAGACACTACATGCAGTAGGAGAGCTAGCTAGGGATCCCAATGACCCAAGGAGGACTAGATCTCAATTTGAGAGTGGTCTATGCATGAAGGATCCTATGTTTGCTGAAAAATGCTATTTGATGGTGGAGTCTAATACTCAAACATATGAAGAAGCAGTAGGAGATCCAATATGGAAAACAGCCATGAAGGAGGAGTTCAGCTCACTCCAGAAGAGCAACACATGGGAGCTAGTGAATCTTCCCCCAGGGAGGAAGTTAGTTCAGTGTAAGTGGGTCTACAAGACCAAATTTGCTGCTGATGGTTCACCACTGAAGTACAAGGCCATATTAGTAGCCAAGGGCTACTCATAGTTTCATGGGATAGATTACAATGAGACATTTGCCCCAGTAGCAAACATGGATTCCATCAGGCTAGCCTTAGCCATTGCAGCCTCAAAGCAATGGGAGGTACATCACATGGATGTAAAATGTGCCTTCCTGAATGGAGATCTCACTTAAGAGATATATATGCAGCAGCCTCAAGGATTTTCTACTAACCCTTCTCTTGTGTGCAGGTTGAGAAAGTTATTGTATGGGCTAAAGCAAGCCCCCAGGGCTTGGTATGCCAAGATTGATAGCTTCTTTCTATCACTGAATTTTGTTCGATGAAAATCAGATCCAAATGTCTATTTGAATTTAATTGATGGTTCATTAATGATCATTGTGTTATATGTTGATGACCTCCTCATTACAGGAAGCTCAAAGGATGAGATTGCTTCCTTAAAGGGTGCAATGAACCAACCCTTCTCCATGACAGATTTGGGGCTCTTAAGTCAATTTTTGGGGCTTGAGATTGCTCAAACCAAAGCTGGAATCAAGGTGCACCAGTCCAAGTATGCCTTGGATTTGCTGAACAAATTCAGAATGAAGGATTGCAAAGCAAGCAAGACTCCTTTCCTTTCAGGAGTGAAGCTGGAAGAAGCTGATTCTTCACCTATGGTAAACAATACACTGTATAGGCAATTGATTGGATGTTTGTTGTATCTGACACATACTAGACCTGATATTTCTTATGCAGTAAGTGTGGCTTCTAGATACATGGATCAGCCTCATGATATCCATTGGAAAGCAGCCAAAAGGATCCTTAACTTTGTTCAGGGAACAAGGACACATGGGATCTTCTATAAAGCAAAATCTGATCTTGATTTGATTGGATTTTACTGACAGTGATTGGGCAGGTGATAGCATAGATAGAAATTCCACATCAGGATATGTGTTCATGCTTGCAGAAGGGCCAATTGGCTGGTCAAGCAAGAAACAAAGTGCCATTGCACTCTCATCTACAGAAGCAGAGTACAGAGGAGTTGTTAATGCAGCAACTCAATGTTTAAGGTTGCAGGGTTTACTTGGAGAGTGTGGCTTTGAATCAGAGTACTCAAATACCATCTACTGTGATAACCAAAGTACCATTCAAATCTACAAAGATCCAGTTCAGAAGCAAAGAACCAAACACATTGAGATCCATATGCACTACATCAGAGAGCTTGTGCATGATGGCACCATTCACCTACTCTTCTGTTCATCTTCAAAACAAGTAGCTGATATCTTCACCAAAGAATTTTGTGAGAATACCTTCAGCAATATCAAATCACTGCTGGGGATTTCTGATCATGCTGTGAAGCATGAGTGAAGACAAGATTCCAAAATTTTGTTTTACAGTCCATGTTTAAGGGAGGATTTTCCCATGTGGTTTTTGCCTCTTTCCTTGGTTGTATGGACATGCAATATGTAAAAGGGTGACTAAGCCTTGTTTCTAGGCCCTATAATTTTCTGATATATTATTCATAATTCAGGCTTAAGGGGGGTGTTAGAATAATTAACCCATAGTTAGCTACCTTAGACATTAATTTCATTATTTTTGTCTTATTTGCCTAGTTCATGTGTCCCACATTGTGCAAGTTGTCATTTGCCTATCTATAATGGTCAAAATTGCCTTATTTTACTCATGTAGCGCTTGGGAAAGCTCAAGGAATCAAATCTACTTTATTCTTAGCCTCCTAGGCGCCCTTCTGCTTTTTCTGCTTTATTGCCTGCTTTTTCAGTGTTTTAAGGAAAAAGGAAAAGCTTGACTAGGTGAGGTTGACTAGTTTTTTGTCCTACACATCCTCCTCTCTTTTCTCCTTGGAAAAACATGTATGATTTGTCATTCCATCACTCTTTATCTTGCCTAAGCCCTTTTTCCAATTCGTGAGCTCCATGACAGATTTGGGATCAGCTTTTACACCTATGGGGGATTTGCTTATTTTTAGTAAGCCTTCTTTTGACTAGATTCGATGTGCCTCCTCATGAAATTGAATATCCCATGTAATTATTTAATTCAGAAGCCTATGTTATTACAGTGTTGGCTATTGTACACTAAGTTAATCCAGTTTAGTGTTCAGCTCCATTCTGAGTCTCTTTTGTGAGTGATTTTGCATGATCAATTGTTAATTGTTGTGAGTAAAATTAATCTATCACTGGGTTCAATTTCCACACACTCATCTTACTCCACTACACCTCTTCATTTCCATCGGCCCATTTTCCAAAAGGGGGATTGACTATATGCATTGTAATCCTACCTCAGCCGAGGGGCATGGTTACATCATCGTAGCCGTTGATTATTTTACAAAGTGGGATGAGGCCATGCCTATATATGTGGAAGCTGGTAATACTGCCGCTCTTTTCCTGTTCAATCATGTGATAGCTAGATCCAGAGTCCCACAGTCCATAGTTATTGATCACGGATCACATTTCTGTAATCAAATGATGGAGGAGCTAAGTGCCAAGCTAGGTTTTTGCCATGAAAACTCTATGCCTTATTATCTGCAAGCTAATGGTCAGGTAGAGGCCATTAATAAAGTTTTGAAAACGATGCTTTGTCAGATGGTTGGAGACCATAAATCCAACTGGCACCATATCCTTTTCTCTGCTCTTTGGGCTTACAGGACTTCGGTGAAAACAGCTACTAGTTTCACACCTTTCCAGCGTGTCTATGGACTCGAAGCTGTCTTACCAATTCAATGTCAGATTCCATCCTTGAAACTTGTCGTCAAACTTCTCCTAGACACTTCCCCAGAGGAAGAGATATTTTTATACTTGAACAACCTTGACGAAACTAGGAGAGATGCAGGCCTTGGATAATGAGACACACAAGAAACACGTCAAGCCACAATATGATAAATCTGTCCAACCTCGTGCCTTTAATGAGGGTGACCTATTTTTGAATTACGATCAGAGATATGACAAACTAGGGAAAGAAAAGTTCGAATCCATGTGGTACGGTCCTTTCGTCATTTCGAAAGTTTTAGAGAAAGGGGCCTACGAGCTCGTAGACTATGATGGAATCCCTTTAGGGAAACCTCGCAATGGGTTGTACCTGAAGAGGTACTATGCCTATATCTCTCTTGGTGTAACCAGAAATATTTCACCTTCTACGGACAGAAGCTATTCCTCTGGTCTGAATGGTTCAGATCCAAAACAAATAAGTGAACGACAAAGGATGAAGACCCTCCCTAGATGTCGTAGACACCTAGAATGTTGCTTCGATAGTAAACTTGTGTACCTGCAGCCAGATCAAACACACAAACACATCAAAGCTACCAGAACATCATATACTTATCCATGTTAGTGACTAAGGAATCTAACAACATTTACATGCGAAATCAAAACAACAGTAATGTGGGACGGAAATCAGCTTTGCATTAAGATGAATGGAGAATTTTAAAACCAATTAAGCCTTAGTGTCGACATGCATCTACATGAGACCAACACTTCATCCCCATAAGCTCCAACTTTGCTCCCTATGCTCTCCAATGGCTTGGTCCAAGTGGTCAATCCAACAACATAACAATACCTCTATAGTTCTCCCCCTCAACCATGAACATGAGCTTGTATTTATAAGGCTCAATGGATGGACTGTGTGAGAAGTGAGGATATTGGCTTGGTTGCTTGATAAACCTGGTGTTAGAAACCACACAGACAAAACTAGAGGGCTGGCCTTCTTCTCCATCACCGCTGAATAGCACTGGAAGGGAATGCAGGGACTGAGGGACTGTGTAGCAGAGAAGGGACCGATTCCTTAAGTTGGGTGTGGATGGGTGTCTTAGAGGTCAGGCTAGTTTTGGTGTAGGTGTTCTTAGCTCTGTAATGAGCTCACCAGCTTAGCAATTTGCCCTCTCCAGCTCCTCAATGACCTGATAAACCCAACTTAGTTGGCTTGGCTGTGTTTTGGGTTACCTTTGGCTATGTGTCAGTCTGCTAGTTCCCTTATTCCTTAGAGAATCATGCCCAGCTCGGGGGTGGCAGCGTTGCTGAGAGATTAAGGAGCACGCTGGCCTATGGTTGGGTGGAACGTTGCAGCGACGTAGCTGGTTGCGGAGCAAGGCGTTCATAAGATAAGTGATCTTGTGTATTTTACCTCTGCAATTCTATATTTACTGTTAATTAAAAATGAAATGAACATGTTGAATTCTGCTTGTTGAATGCACATTGATTCCGCTGTGCAAGATAGATAATCATAGCTGCGCATAATATACAATTGCATCTGTGCAAGATGAATTAATTAATCGGTGTATGATGAAAAATTAAATTATGCATGTTATACTGTCATGCATTCTTTCCCAGCATTCTGTTTTAGCATTTCAGCACTGTATTTTAAGCCTGTACATGTTCATGGGCGGTTAGCCCGGTCTGATAGAGTTCGTAGATCGCGTCCTCTTTGCCGGTCGGAGGCATGGGGATGTGACAGCTTTCATCTTGAAAGATCCTATATGAAGAAGCAAATAGACATGCTGACCCAACTCCTGGAGAAGAATAACATCTCCCTTCCTGATAGCTCAAAGAAGAGGGAAGGAGGATCAAATTCAGAAGACAAAGAGAGAGTTCATGCATTAGTTGCTGGCACATCAAGCTCACCTAGCTTCACCATAGAATCTGGAGCTTCAAGACATATGGTTTCGACCAAGGAGGCAATCTCCTCTCTTGACATGTCAAAAGGTCCACCAATAGTTCTGGGAGATTATGCTCTCACTAACAGTCTGGGCAAAGGAAGGATTGATCTTGACAATGGTAAGTTCAGAAACATATTGTATGTTCCAGGTCTTGCCTCTAACCTATTGTAAATGTATCAGATGACCCACACAGGGTCTCCAAAGAAGGTCATATTCTTTCCTAATGATGTTTAGATCATGGAGATCTTGAGTGGTAAATTCATTGCAAAAGGAGTTGTAGATCACACTTCGAAGGTATACTAGTTTTCACATTTTCTACCCTACTCAAACACCTTCGCTCTTCTGATTCATGCTAATGGGGCAAGCAAGATTTGGAATGAAATATTTGGCCATCTTAACTATAAGTATCTTTCTGATCTAAGTGAAAAAGAAATGGTCATAGGGTTACCAAAGATTAAGTTTTCCAAGGGAATCTGTCAAGGTTGTGTCCTAGGAAAACACCCAGAGCATAAATTTGAGAGAGCTAGTCATGAGAGAACCTTTGCACCTCTTGAGTTGATCCACAGTGATGTTTTTGGTCCATTCCCTCATATGTCAATGATTCATGCCAAATATGCATTAACTTTCATAGATGACTTTTCCAGGTACTGTTGGTTTTACTTCCTGAAGCATAAGTCTGAAGTTTTTG
The DNA here is from genome assembly GCA_001517045.1 of Pseudotsuga menziesii. Classification (NCBI taxonomy): domain Eukaryota; kingdom Viridiplantae; phylum Streptophyta; class Pinopsida; order Pinales; family Pinaceae; genus Pseudotsuga; species Pseudotsuga menziesii. Next base: position 241,857 of record LPNX011076892.1, read on the forward strand.
GCCTCTTCAAAGTCTTTAAGGCTTTGGTTGAAAACCAGTCTGGGAGGAAACTCAAGATCCTCAGATCTGACAATGGTGGTGAGTATGTCAATTCTGATTTCATTTAATATTGTGAATATGCAAGTATTCATATGCAGCATTCAATCTATTACACACCATAGCAAAATGGTGTTGCTCAGAGAAAGAACAGATCACTGAAAGAGATGGCAACCTGTATGCTGGAGGCTAAGACTTTGCCACCAAAGTTTTCGGCCGAGGCTATAAAATGTTCATCTTATATCCAGAATATGGTGCCTCATAAACAACTTGATGGTATGACTCCTTTCGAAGCATGGAGTGGGCACAAGCCAGATGTGACCCATTTCAGGATTTTTGCCTCAAGGGCTTGGGATAGAATTCCAACAGAAAAGAGAAAGGCTTTGCAGCCCCAAATCCAAGAGTGTCTATTTGTTGGGTACTCTCAATATTAAAAAGGGTACAAGCTGATCAATTTGAGCACAAACAAATCCTTCATTGAAAGGATTGTTCAGTTCCAAGAAGAGCCTTTAGCATCAGTTGAAGTTGGAGAGTCTTCTTCACCACTAGAACCATTGAATGTAAGTGAAGAGACAAATGAGTTTGCTGATTCTGATATGTCTAATAATGATGATTTAATTACATATCCTAACAGTCCTAGAAGACCAAAATTGGCAGAAAATACCATTCATGCAGGTGGGGAACTAGCTGGAAATCCTAGTGATCCTAGGAGGACTAGATCTCAGTTTGAGAGTGCCCTGAGCATGAAAGACCCTTTGTTTGTAGAGAAATACTATATGATGGTTGAATAACACCCACACACATATGAATATGTAGCACATGATCCAATATGGCAAGCATCCATGAAAGAAGAATTCAGCTCACTCCAGAAGAACAACACTTGCGAGTTGGTTGATCTTCCCCTAGGGAGGAAGCTAGTTCAATGTAAGTGGGTTTTCAAAACTAAGTTTTCTTCTGATGGTTCACCTTTGAAATATAAGGAAATATTGGTAGCCAAGGGTTACTCATAGGTACATGGTATCAGAGCATAGGTCTCAGGTTCAATTCCCCTGAGCTACGCCAGAGGCGGGGTGTTGGAGTATCGAGTACCTCCACATGGTATAACCGCTGCACCTCTAGGAATATAAAACAAGTGGTTTAACCACCACTCCTAGTGATAGGGCCTTGTTCTAGGTTTCAAATTTTCACCAACATCTATAGGTTTTTTTGTAATGGCAAACCTTACATGTGGCCTACACCAAAACCCACAAGAAAGCTGTCGACTCGCTTCATACCGCCGAAATGACCGGCTCCTATGAAATCATCCATAACCTAGCCGATTGGGGAAAAAAAATGCTTCTAGACAAGAAGACCAGTTTTGCAGGCGGGTTGCTACTAGGGAAAACATAAAATGAAACAACCCAACCTAAATGAGAATAAGGGAGAAAGAACCCCCTTTTAAATCGAGAAAAAAAAAACCTAACCCACCCAGCATCGATGATGGACACTCGACAAGCTAAAAAAAACAACCATTTGAACAAGAGGAGTGAAAACCTACCTGTCAGGTTAGAGGTTCGACATGCGACAGAAAGCAACTGGTTAGTACGCACCATGTGAGTTCTACCAAGGAATCATCACAATAAGCTTAAACGAAAAATGCTCTTCAACTCCTAACTAACTCCATAAGATAAAATAGGTCAAAACACTTCGCAAATGGAAAATAAAAGGCTTTCCAGGGATTTAAAATTTGTCATTCAAACTTGCGCATGCGAGACTGAAAACGCCATCTGCATCAAAGATTCTGGCTGAAAAACAAAAGTTATCACGGGAACAGCCTCGATGTGGCATCTCAATCATACTAATCTACCCTCTATTTCTGTCTCACAACTCTACACTTATCCGCTACCTTCCCCTTCGGCTTGAACATTAGAATCATATCGGCGAGGATTGTAAGACAAAATCCATTGTAGAGGCCCCAAATTTAAATAACCTCCGCAATGGTGGGTGATTCCCAGAATCAGACACTAACAAGAAATTCCTTCACCGTAGCAATAGCACATAGGAAACCACCTCCGTAACATAAATGCAGAACTAGACGCTCTAGCGAGTCAAACCGGAGGATGCGCCTGCCGTAGCGGCCCCCGGACATCAATTCAAAAGTCAAATCATAAGGTTCGCTGTTGTAGTGGGTGCAACTTGCAAAACTTTTCACTGTAGCGGAAGTTAAAAACAACAGGCGCGTAAATGAGAAAGATGCTCACTATAGAGGCTTAATCATGACAATACATCTGCTATGGGTTTGAAATAAAAAGACGCACATCGTTGCGGCTCGCAAATAAAAACTAACCCACCATAACATCCCAAACTCAAAGAAGACTCCGCCATAGTGACTCGAAGACAAAGAAGAATCCATTGTAGCGGCTTTAAGCTGGGAAACCATCCGCTATAGCGGATAAAAAATTAATTTTTGCTTTAGTGAAAATGGATCTATGGAACTCCTAATGATTTGCAGAAATCGTAAAGGCTAAAAAATCAAATTATAAACATTTTAAGGAGAAAAACTAATACTTTCAAAGGTGTCCTAAAAAATACAAAAAAAACAAATTGGGTAGCTGTTACAGAAGCAACACTTGGTGACTTGCTTGCGAAGACAGATCTTTGAAAACTACTTTTAAAACTATAAATGCTCTAAAATATCTTGTCAAAACAAACTTTATCATATTTCTTTAAGATGCCCAAAATTTCAGAATGCAAGATTCAAAAACTTTAACATTGATTATGTTCCAATAGGATAGGGGAAGTAGGTTTTCAAAGTCTTGATAGATCTTGAATCCAAGATATGAAGTTCATTTTACTTCTACCTTCAGACCACTTCCAACTTTGACACCACATGATTGTAACAGGGTGTGAATAGATATATTTGTTTGTTCCTCATTCCCATGCCTTTTGCATTTATTTGATGCATTTTTTAGACCTTTTGTCCTTTTGAGTCTTTTCAGATTGATTTGTTCATTTGATATTTGTTTTAGTCTCTTCCATCCATATTGTCATTTTGTGTGGGATATATTTTTCTTTCAGCTCATGGACAGAGAAGAACCTTTGAGCAATCTTATCCAAATTTATTTTATTCAGTATCTCTTTTTATGTATGCTTTATTTCTAGGGAATTTGACTCCTTTGGCCTTTTGGATTTCATTTGTGGCATGCGATTATTTAAATACCATACAACTGTTCACCCTGCTTCCTTTCCATGGGTATTTTGATGTTAGATTCCTAGGACAGACTTTAGTGTGAAGTGAATGGAGCCTCAAAATAGTATTGTAGACTTTTCTGATCTTAGTTATTTTACAAGGTTTAAATAGGACTTCAATGTGTTCAAATCTATCCAGACAATATGCTAATCTTAAAGGATCTTTCCTCCTGATATATGCAAATAGAAAGCAGTCCTTTAGTCAAAAGTTTTTCAGTTTATCCAAAGCTCTAATGAGCTCCAACACCAAAGGTTGTGCTATCTTATTGAAAACATAAATTAAAACAAACAAACTACAAGAAATCAGACTCTAAGAAATCAAAGTGAAAATAAAGCAGAACTAGTCTAAGGAAAACAATACTGAAACAAATCAAAAGGTTTATTTATGTACAAACAAAACTAAACAACATTAATAAAAATACGGCTTGAGAACTAAAGCATTAACTGGCAAGTTATCCTCTCACCCCTGTAAATATTGCAACTTATAGGTTGAGGGGCCTAACTTCTCTGCAATATGAAAAGGGCCTACCCATAATTGCTGAAATTTAGTGTGTTTTTCCTTCTCATCATGCGGTTCATCCAATTTAATAACCAAATCCCCTACTTCAAATTCCTTCTTTCCGGATTTGTGTTTATCAAACCATCTCTTCACTGTTTCCTATTGGTGCTTAAACCTCTCTTTTGACTTGGATCTATACTCTTCCAACTTTAGCAAAGTACTGATTCGGATTTACAGGACCTCATTTTAAGTTCCTCTAGAGGCTTGAGCTAGTTGAGAGGAAGGAAACAAAATATTTGGAGGCAGGATGGATTCTTTCCCATAGATTAGAGTATAGGGTGACACACCTAATGAGTTCTTAGGTGTGACTCTATCAGCCTAGAGTGCATTAGGCAGAGCTATGTGCCAACTTCTTTGATTTTCTATGACTATTTTTCCTCAAAATCCTAATGATATTTTTATTTGTAGATTTTGCTAGACCATTACCTTGTGGATAGTAGTTAGCAGAATAATGCAAATGCAGTCAGTCTAATATATGAAAAATAGGAATCACTATAAAAAACCAGGGAAATTAGCACCCCAAACCTGGTCATAATATGGTCTTGCAAGAAGTCCATAACTGCATGTTCATTCACTTTTCGCAATGGGATAGCTTCTACCCATCTGGTGAATTAGTTTGTTGCAGCCAGCATGTAATTGTACTGCAATGAATAATTTGGATTGATTTCTCCAATAATATCAATCCCCCACTGCTCAAATGGTTCAGAAATAATAATTGGCTTTAATGGTCCTGTTGCCTTTTCTTGTCTTCCACCGCTCCTTTAGAAAGGGTCAGATTTCCTAACATGAGCATGAGAATCCTTGAACATAGTCAACCATTAATACCCAGCTCTCAAAATCTTATGTGTTGTAGTATCTCCTGAGAAATGACCTCCAATAGGTCCATCATGTAGCGCTATAACCACCTTAGCTGCATCTTCACATTGCAAGCATCTAAGAAAAACTCCATCATAGTTTTTTCCAAACAGGACTCCATCAATAATCTATTATGAGGTTGAATTTAAGCATAACGCTCTCCTTTGCTTTGGATTCTAGTGTTCAAGAAAGTAGCATTCTTGAAGATAATGAGCCAGACCTCTATACTATGATTCTAGAGCTATAAATAAAGGACATTTATCAACCATGTGTAACTCAGCTTCATTTTCCCAATTTTTTTCTTCATTGTCTTGACTCTTAGTCATCAATTTGCAGATCCCTAGCCCTTTGACTATGGTCACTGGTTTTAATTCTAAGTCATACTCTTGTAAGGTTGTTACCCGGTTACCTCTTCTTTCTCCTAACTCTTTCTACACGAAAAAGAGATTAGACTGCCGGGTGTTGAACTATCACTTTGGTACGGTTCTTCAGTATATATGGTTTGAATTGCTTCACCACCTTAAAAACTACATAGGCTTTCTTATCAACTATGGGATAATTCAATCCAGTCCCTTGTAGGCCAGTGCTCATAAACGATATGGGGTACTCATCTCCCCCTTCTCCTTTCTATGTAAACACCGCTGCTAATGAATCGTCTAAAGCAAAAGTGTACAAGATGAAGTATTTTTTAAAGTTGAGACTTTTAAGGGATGGTACATGAGCTATTGAGGTTTTGATCTTGTTAAATGCACCCTTGTTTGAATCATTCCACTTGAATTGAACACTTTTCTTGACCATTTGTTGCAAAGGTTTGACTGTTTGAGTAAATTCTGGCACAAACCTTCACACAAAATTTATTGTCCCCATAAAAGACTACATGCCCTTTTATTATGGGGTAAATAGATCTGTTCTATTGATTTAATCCTCTCTGGGTCTAATGAGATCCCTTTCTTTGAAATTATGTGACCCAATAGCTTTCCTTCTATAATAGCAAACACACATTTCTTTGTATTTAAATAAATTCCATACTTTCGACAGCGTTCAAAAATCTGTTTCAAATGAAACACATGTTCTTCTCTTTTCTTAGAAAATATCATGACATCATCCAAATAAACCACTACACTTCAGCCAATCAGAACGCGGAAATCTGTGTCCATAGACCTTTGGAAATTTTCTCCAACATTAATGATCCCAAAGGACATCCTCCTATATGAAAATTCCCCCACTTGGTTCTGAAAGTGGCCTTCAGTATGTATTCATATTGTACTAACACTTGGTTATAGTATGAGAATCCGTCTAATAGAGAAAAAATCTTAGAACCTGATACCATTTGTAATATATGTTCCATGGGTGGGACAGGATAATTGTCTTTACCAGATGTACAGTTTAAATTTCTGAAATCAACACAGAGTCTGATCTCTCCAGACTTCTTTCATACTGGCACCAAATTTGAAACCCATTCTGAATGTCTAACCTTGAATATGATCTTAGCATCAAGAAGCTTCTTCACCTCACTTTGAATTAAAGGTTCTAGTTTGGGGTGCATCTTCCTCAGAGGTTGTTGGAAAGGCTTGACTCCAAATTTGATTGGAATGACATGTTGTGTAATTTAGGTTTCATAAGTTTTGAGGTATTCATATGTCCAAGCAAAGACATGTTTGTATTTCCTGCATAAGCTGATGAATTTTGTCCTTTCCCCTAGTGAACGACACTTCCCCAGGTTGACATATTTGGGATCAACATTTGACCCTAGATTAATTAGTTCGAATTGCAAAGACGAGTTGTGTCTTGACATTTTCTGGTCTTCTAAACTTGTTTTCTAGATCAAACATATGTTCCAGCATTCTAAATTCTTTAGGATTGAAATTTCCATTCTGAATGTTTGTTAAATTTTCTTCATCATCTATTATGGCTCCCTTGAAGATTTCATCATTCATTAGACATTCCAATATTTTTTTATCATAATCAAACACCCTCAGATTGGTTATATTGTTGGAATGGAGGGATTGAAAATAAATTCAATTAAACATCTGTTATTCGTGGGAACCATCCTTGTAGCTGAAGTAGCTAACAGGTCAGCTGCTACATTCTTTAACCTAGGAATTGAAGTAATAGTGAATGCATCAAAGTTTGTTAGTAAATCCCATACTTCATTTTGATAAGACTTCAGTTGTGGTGATATGCAATGAATTGTATTTCAGAGTTATTTAACAATGATTTTGGAATCTCCAACACTTTCAAATTTTTTACTTTAAATTCCATTTCCTTTTTTAGTCCCTGGACTAATACTTCGTACTCGACTGTGTTATTAGTGCACTTAAACTCTAATGTACAGGAAAGAAAATACTTATTTTTTTCAGGATTCATCAGGACACAGCTAGCTCCTGATCCTTCCAAGGTTTTGGAACCATCAAAATAAAGAATCCAATTTTTTTTATCTACCCCTACTGAATTAGAACTACTATCTACATCTGAGACTAACTCTACTATATTACAATCAATATTATCAGCCCTTTAAAACTGAAGGATATCGGGATGGGTATCTAATGTGTCATTATCTTCTTCAGCTTGATAATTTCCCAGTTCAAGCTCAAGAAAATAGTTCCCCAAAATAGAGTTAACTGGTTCATTTTTCCCCTCCAATTGTGTTACATTGTCCTTCATCTGAGGCTCCCTCAACACCTTTATCTGATTTTGAAAACCTTTGTAGGGAAACCACAAATGTGACCAATCTAAGGCAAAATAATGATCTAATTTTTTCGACAAATCCTAAGTCAAAACTAGCCCATATGCGTTCGGGATATCTGCTACCACAATGTCTATATACTGGCAGACTCTCTCATATACCGACAAACGTATCATGACATCCTCCATTTCTCCTACCACTTTCACTATAGTCCTATCTAATTGGATAACTTAACCTGTAGTTGGCTTGGGTTGACCATTTATTTGCTTGCTGATTGAAAGCGGCATGACACTCAATGACGCTCTAGAATCCACCAAACAATTATGTACATTGAAATTGAAAATTTCAAAAGTGAGTAGGAATGTTGGAGTTCTATATTTAGACTTCCCTCCTATACTCGCTTCACCAATCTCTTCCTCATCCTAGTTATCATTCTAGGGTTTCATTATAGGTGTATCAAGTGCTTTCAACAACTTTTCCTTTTTTGGGGGAAAGTTACACATTTCAAACAAAGAGATTTTGCCTTAGTCTTTTTAATATCTTGTACTATGACGTATCCCATTTCATGCTCGGTGGAATTTTCTTGATATTTTCAACTTTCTTTTCTGCATACTTCACAGACGTATTAACTTCCTTGGGATTCTGACTTGTGATGAAAAACTCTGGTATATTAATGGTGTGAGTATTGTTTTTATATTTTTCATGTTCCCCTAAAGTTTCTTTATCTTAGGAGTTATCGTGTTATCCTCTTTCAACAGGCCCTGACTTCTTGTTGTAACATTTGTTTCTGATATTTCTTCTTCCTCAATGAGACCGTCATCCTCTATACTAAACATGGATACACAATCCCATAAAACCATAGTGTCTTCTTCTTGAGTCTCTATTGGTTCATGACCTTTCTCTCTTTCATCCACAGTTTCTATTAACTTGGAATATAGTAACTGATTCATTACTAAAGTCATAGAATTTATCCACTGTGGGCAATTTTTTTCAAAGTTAGGCTGTCGATGGAATGCACAAAAATTTTCCATTCCCACTTCAGTGAAGTTTGTAGTTGAGGGACTATGAGAGGAAGGTTTGGATGGACCACTGTCATCTCTCTTTTTATAATAAGGTTTGTGTTTCTTATGGGCCTCCTTCTCCTTTTCCAGATCAATTACTCTATTTGAAAGTTTCTGCACCATTTTTACCACACCATCTAATTCCCATGACCGCTCATCTTTAGGCTTAGTTAACAACAAAGGATTTCTGTGTCCAAAAGTATTTTCCTTTGATTATGCAAGTTATTGGTCTATACTATCCATTTCGACTTCCACTTTCTCAGCTTCCTCATATGTTTCCACTAATGTGGGTTTAATTGATATTTTGCAAACATAGCTAGGTTGAGACCAAGAGCTGAGTGTAATACTCAATTAAGGTGTTCTCAGTAGGTTTTATAGCAGCATCAAAGTTATTGAGATAGGAAGCAAACCTCTGAGTGAAATTATGCACCCTTTCTTTCTTTTCCTTTCTAAGGGTAAGCAATTATTTCATTAAAGCAATGGTAGTTCTCTAGGTTCCATACTTGTTTCTAAACAATCTCTCAAAGGTGTTCTAATTTGGAATTTAGTTTTCCTGTAGGTAAAAATACCATGAGGTTGTTTTACCCCTGAGAGTATGTGGGAACAATATGGAGAGTACGTCTTCATGCTCATTTGCTTGTAAACCTTCCAAAGCTAGGTAAAAACTTTACAAATGATCATCCACAAAAATTTCTTCATTTGGTTCAAACTTGGGCAATGACTTATCAAAATTCTAAGGCATGGAATGTAATGGAGGAGTAAGGTTTAGAGGGGATCTATGCCTCCAAGTAGGTGCTGGGGGGGGCTTATTTGCATTCACATTTTCCATGATTCTAGGTGGAGATTGAGGAGGAGACTAGACAGGGGTTTTGAAAGGTGAGCAGTGAGGGGACTCTGGCCCTAACTAATTTACGGGTTGCATAATATCTTGCAAGGTGGTTTCTACCAGATCTTCAAATTCTTCCATGAACACTGAATCCTCATGGTAAGGACAATCCTTCTTAGGAAACTATTTTCTAGGAAAACCAGGAATAATGGGCAATCCTCCAATCTCATTTGCATGCTCCCTTTTGATTCCCCTTAAATCATCAAGCACCTTGTTATCAACAGGGTAGAGATACTCTGTAAATTTTTCTTCAATACTAGGTCTCATAGGGAAACTAGATTTAGAACTGTAACCGGTGGATTGTTCTAGAGAAAACGAATTTCCTCGGCCAGCCATGCATTGGCGGCCCTCCTTCTAGCACCAAAAACTGTTAAGGCCTAGAAAATTCCAGGTAACAACAATAGGGATCCTCCCCAATAAACGTTCCCAATTAGCTCGTTATTGTTTGGTATGGGGAATCCGTTTGGTTTACGGTTCGACTACTGTAGTTCAAGTAGCAGTTTAAGCTTGATTTACCAGTTGCGGCCTGGTCCACCATTTAAGTATATTTATTTATTTATTTTATATATGATATGCAAGTACCTAATATAAGTGCAATCGATAGAGACAATGAAGAGTTCACAATGTGATGCGTAGGTTCTTACCTCTTGTTTTATTGCCCCTTTTGATTCTAAATCACAAACAAATAACAACTATGCTAAGCTAGATAATTCTATCTAACCTATCCCTAGGGAGCAAGATTATATTTAATGATGAGTAATGCATTGTAAAATGCGCATAGAGAATATTACAGATAGTTGTTCATAATTTAGAATACATGAATACAAGTAAAAATATAAACAGAGAGATAGCTCATTGTTAGTTAAAACATTCATTACTTGATATACTGCATAAGTTTCATAAAAATAATAGGAAACCATTCATAACATGGAAGTAATTCATAAGTCAGGACGATCTCACAGTTCATAGAATAAGCTGAAACATAAATAATTCAATATTCAACCAATCTACAACATGCATTTGAGACTTCATAGCTCCTTCTCCAGTAGAAAATATGGCCTTCTTTATTATAAAAGGAAGTAGTTCTTCTTACAATAAACTTCATAAAAAGATAGCATGAAAAAGTCCCTTTCTTCATTGACTCTACCTATATTTATACAATTTGAAATGTCTTTTGGTCTTATAGCCTTTTGGGTTTCCCCTATAAATCAGTTACGAAATTGACTTTGCCTGCTAGTGAGCTCGCTAATTAAGGAAAAAATAAATATTACAAAATATGTGTCAATAAAACAAAAATTCTAAGTGGGCCCAGCCACCTCATTAATGAACTGCTTCCATGTATTAGCATATGTCACTATTTTCTCAAACTCTGATGCCTCTAGAAATCTAATAGTGACCTCATGCTTGGCAACTTGAGCTTTTATATTAACCATCCTGGCTGGAATCAATCGAAGTTGATATTCCAATAGATGGTTGCTTACTGTTTCCTGGGCTATTACATTCTCAAGCACTCTCTCATCTAAACTTTTGATCAGTTGAATGCCCAGTTCATCCTCCTTCCATCTGGCCTACAATTGTTTCAAGTACTCTTCATGCTCTGGTAATTCATATAACCTCTTCTTTACATATGTTTGGTAGCGATTGTAAGTTGTAAGCACCTTTCTACAGAACTATGTTCAAACTTCTTTAATTCTCTTGGCTTCCCTTATCAGTTATTCAACAACTTTATTCGCAAATCCCATCAGCTCATATTCCAGCTTCACTCTCTCAGATTCTTTGATCGGTGCATTTGTTGTAGGTTCCTTGGTTATTTCTAACCAAGTTAAAAGCCCTTGAAGTATTTCTAGGATATCCTGGGTCTTGTCTTTAAAACGAGAAGCTATACCTGAAATCTCTTCCACCCTAGCTTCTACTTGACGGACCTTCAACATATCATCTACTATCTGGAGCTACATATGGTTAGTTTTATTTCTAAGCATGAGGGCATGTTTTGTCAATTGCTCTATACTCGTTCTTTGCTCATTTTCTTCCTTTAACAAAACCTTCAATGAAGCCTTTTGTGCCTCCAATGCTACTACCTAGGTTTCATATTGTTTTTCCTTCTACTCAGTAGTTGTCTTCTGCAGTTCCAATTTTGCAACCTTTTTTTCCAAATTTCCTTTCTCCTTAGTTAACTCTTCATTGGATGATTTCAAATCATCCCATTCTTGTGTTAAAATTTGGTGCCCCTGTGTTGAGCCCTGGAAAATCACAGGTAACAACAGTAGGGATTCTCCCCAATAAACATTCTCAATTAGCTTGTTATTCTTTGGTATGGGGAATTTATCCAGTTTACGATCCGACTACCGTAGGTCAAGTAACGGTTAAAATGTTTTACCATTTGAGGCTCGGTCCACGTTTAGATGTATTTTTAGTTTTTTATCTTTATGTATGATGTGGAAGTGCTTACCTTAATCCAGGTGATAGAGATAATGAGGAGGGTCATAATGTGATGCGCATGTTCTTACCTCTCGTCTTACCTCCTGTTAGACACTGAGAGGGGGGGTGAATTAGTGCAAAGCAATATTAGAACTTTTCTTAACTTGTCACAACTAAATACTACATAATCATTTCATAAACATCTTCCACTTTATCATTCACATATCATAAGCATCAAGAACCATAACACAAAAGAACACAACACAATATAATTTTGTAATCTTTTTGTATTAGTTTTGGTCCGGCTACAACCGTGAGGTAAAATAAGCACCTACTGATATGTAGAGCACCTACTCTGCATCCAAGACCCTGCTTGGTTTTCTTAGACCCTGCTAAGAATGGTTTGAGGTATCCTAACCTCAAATGCAAGTCAAGCTTGCATTTACAATTTAAGCTCATTGTTCACATCAACATCATCTGTCTCTTCAATCTGTTATGCTGCTGGTCAATACTGCTGATCATCCGCTCAATACTCTCATCAATACTGTTGCAACCACTTCTCAATATTCGCTGTTCATCAACACCTACTCTTCAATACTGCCAAGTTATCAAGGTCTGCTCATCTTTGTTGTTGCTGGTCAACTGCTCATCAACACTTGCTCTCATCATCTGCTCTAATGCTCAAGGATCATGCCAATTCAACTGAGTAGCATCATAAAGATCTTCCCAACATCTAGTCTGCTCTTATGCTGCCTAAGCATCATCATCAATAGGTAAGCATTAAGTATGCATTGATAAGCATCATCATATAACAAGGCACCGTCAGCATCATATCATAAGTCCAGCATCTTCCAACATTGTTAATCAATGCCACTTGTCATCTAAAGGATTTGTCAAACCAAACATGTCATCAAGTATCAAGATTACCATCAAGTTCTGAAACATCATCATACTGTGTATATGCATTATCAAATTATCAGCATACAAGCATCATCAATAAAGCATCATCAAATAGTAAGTCATCATCATCATATATAGGGTTTACATCATTTGTATGATATGCATAGTGTATGCACCATTATAACGTATACAGTAAATCATCATCAGTATGAATCTTCATACCTCACTCTGCATCTACCACTTTATCTACCTCTCAACATACACCACATTCATCATTATCATGTATTCAAGAGTTCACCTTCTAGGTCATAGTCTGCCTACCATTGTACTCTTTACTTCACAATGCATCACTTTACAAGAGAGACCCCATCACCATACAACTCAGGACTGTATAGGCAGGTGCTATGGATGACTGTGGTATACTTCAGAACTGTTTGTATTCTGCTGCTGCAAACAAAATAGGACTGTATATACCCAAAAGGACTATAAAGTTAATGTTTATGCTTTTCTACTCTTTTCACACCAAACCAAAATTTAGAGCACTCTTTGAAGAGAGAATGCAACCTATAGAAGTACTTTATCTCTCAACTCAGTTATTTATGAATTTTCCACCCAAAGTTACAGTTATTGGTTCAACCATCAACCTAAGTCATCATCAACCAGTAAGAAAATTTTGACTTTCCATAATTATTTTGGACATAAGAAGGTAGTTACAGGCATGAGAATGCTGTAAAAATGCTGCCCAAGAAATTTCTAGTCAAACTGCCTCAGTTATTTGGTCACCAAAAAATAATCCCAGTCATAGTTGACTGCTCCTTCTTCACAATCACGAATTTACTTCCTCGGCTATGAGCTTCATCCCTTCACACATTTTTTTCAAGTGTGCCAAGTGGTGTATATATACACATTTAAGTGTGTTCAAATCCTCAAATAGAGAGCAAATTCAAAAAGGTAAAAAAGGTAAGATGGTAAGTGTTTTAATTTTTTAATTTAAATTTGTTATTTGAATTTTTTAATTTTTACTTTAAGTTTTTAATTTTTACTTTGAATTTTAATTTTAATAAATCATTTTATTCAAAGACCACCCTACACTAAAGTCAGACAATCACTTCTTATCATAGGGGTGTCCACTAGGGCTTTCATGTCTTTAGGTATCCTTTTATCAATATATCAAAGATTCATACACATGAGCGAGACCGTTTTCACCAAGTGTGGGTTGAAGGGCCTTCATAAAGGTTTCATGACTTCATTAAGTCATCAATGACCATATCTTCATGTCACCTAACCATGTAAGTGCAAGTAGTGGGCTCCATGATCTTTTCAAGGCCATCAAGGTCTTCATCAGGGGTTCCAAGTCTTCATGAGCTAAACAAGGGTTGCAGTGTCATCAAAACACCAACTGTGGGTCCAAGGACATATTTAGGACTTCTTCATCAAGAAAGGGGCTTCATAGGCTTCTTCAACCACCTGAACCACACAAGAGGACCTCCAAGGGTATCTTCTGTGGGGACGCTAGGTATTCTTCTGGGGTACCATAACATCATCACAGCATGAATGACCACAAAATGGGTCATTAATGCCTCTCCAAGCCATTTAGGGCTTCTCCATCATCTACCAAGGCTTTAGGACCATCTCTAGGGTCTTCAATGTCTTCAGAAAGGTGGCGACTTCAAGATTCATCCTTGTGGGTACAAGGACCTTGTCAACTTGGTACAAGGTGCTTCAAGGTGGAAACCCACTCTGTAAGGGATCAAGGAACTGCAGGTGGGACTTGGTGGAATCAATGACATCCTGTGGGGCCATTGCAAGTCCATGTTGGAATCAATGACAATTTCATGAAGATTGTTGTTAAGTAAAAATATCAGATTTGAATAGAGAATGCAACCTACAGAAGTACTTTATCTCTCAACTCAATGATTTATGAATTTTCCACCCAAAGTTACAGTCATTGGTTCATCCATCAACCTAAGTCATCATCAACCAGTAAGAAAATCTTGACTGTCCATAATTATTTTGGACATAAGAAGGTAGTTATAGGAATTTGGAAGAAGTCTGCAAATTGTATCAGTCCACTTCAGCAAATGACGTATTCAATAGGCTGCTACAGCACTCTAGTGCACCATTGTTAGATCATTATAGGAGCTATCATTTGCTCTATTTCTCAGGGAATTATGTTTTTTGCTTTTGTCATGGCTACATTGGGATTTTCGATCTTGCTAGAGTCTATTTGACAGCTTATAGCCAAGAAGCATAATTTATCTTTGGATGGTGGCAAATGGCATTGGGTGGTTGGAATCATGGTTTTTGTCACTCTCGTGAAGTTGGTCATTGTAATCTATTGTCAAAGTTTTTCTAATGAGATTGTGAAGGCATATGCTCAAAATCACTTCTTTGATGTCATCACCAATGCAATTGGTCTAGTCACTGCTATCCTTGCAAGCAAGCTATACTGGTGGATAGATCCTACTGGAGCAATTGTGATGATGACAGTCTGTGCATTAACAAGTGATGATTAACTGGCTTTGATTTGGACAGTTGATAGTGGATTGTTCATAAGGAAGTATGATGACCAGATTGACCAGCAATGATTGATGAGCAAATTTGATGAGCAGCTTGACCAGTAGTATTGATGTTCATAGGCAGAAAGATTATGTCGTAGTGATATCTACAGGGATGATTTGACAGTGACTAGAGTACAGAGGTTATTGAGCAGCAGTGAGAAAATGAACAAGATGAGCAGTGTTACAGCAGAGTTGATGTGATGAGCAGAGATGATAAGCAGCGTTGATGATGTGACAGAGATTTCTTGTGTATTATGACATGAGTATGGTAACATAAGTATACTGTATTGTAAAAGTAAGCTTGTCTTGCTTTTGAGGTTAGGATACCTCAAACACTTCTTAGCAGGGTCTAAGAAAACCAGGCAGGGTTCTGGATGCAGAGTAGGTGCTCTCCATATCAGTAGGTGCTGATTTTACCTAACGGTTGTAGCTGGACCAAAACTAATACAAAAAGATTACAAAATCATATGGTGTTGTGTTGTTTTGTGTTATGGTTCTTGATGATTTAAATGCTTATGCTATGTGAATGATGAAGTGAAAGATGTTTATGAAATGATTATGAGATTGGTAGAATAATGGAATGATGAATTGGTAGTTAATTGTGACAAGTTAAGAAAAGTTGTAAAATTGCTTTACACTGATTCACCCCCCTCTCAGTGTCTAACAATTGGTATCAGAGTCGGCCTTCATCACAAGCCTAACAAGATTGAAGGAGATCCTTAGACACAATGGAGGAAAAGAAAGAGTCATCAAGCAATGACATGCCTATACTTGATATTACAGATTATTTCAGTTAGAGAAGCAAAATGAAGGCTTATATAAAGAAGTTTGGTATTTGGGAAATTCTTATCAATCCACCCGCTCCAACAAACAAGAAAGGAAAATCAGATGCACAGAAGGAAGCAAAGAAGGACAACCCTACATCCTTAAAGTTCCTCATGGATGGACTTCCCAGCTCAGTGAAGGAAAGTGTAGGAGAGTACACTTCAGAAAAAGACCTATGGTTCAAGCTGGAGGGTGAGTATCAGAAGGCAAGACCAGAACCCAAAAAGACAGGTCAAAAATAAGAAGACAAGCCCCCAGAAGAGCTCAATCAAGAAAAATATAAACAAGAAGAGGACTCTAGCAAAGGTATGGACTCTTGTGATTATAATGATAGCTTGTGTGATGAAATTGAGAAGGTTCTTGCAGAAGATGATGAAGGGCTATCAAAGAATGCACATGAGATACATCTCACATTGCTAAACATTGATCTCAGAGCCAATTGGTTCCTAAGCACAGTAAATTTGAACCAGAGTGATTTCATGAAGTTTAAAAAGAAAATCTTGGACTCCTTGAATGAATATCAGCAGAAGACCATGTCAATGAAAGTGTTGC
Organism: Pseudotsuga menziesii; assembly: GCA_001517045.1. NCBI lineage: Eukaryota > Viridiplantae > Streptophyta > Pinopsida > Pinales > Pinaceae > Pseudotsuga > Pseudotsuga menziesii. The sequence continues at coordinate 258,424 of LPNX011076892.1, forward strand.
TTTTAAAGCTCAAAGACAAGGACAAACAGTTGTGAGATCAAATGAAAGACAAGGATGCTGAAGTTGAACAATTAAAGATTGAATTTATCAGTCAAAAGGAAGAATCAGAAAAGCCTACTCAAGAGCTTGAAGAAACTAGAGAGGTCAATCATGATCTGAAGACTCATCTAGAGGAAGCCAAGAGGACAAAAGAAATATTGAAGAATCAGCTAGAAGAAAAGGAGGAGACAGTCCAGAAGTTGGAAATGGAGGTAGTTGGTCTTAGGAAGAAAGGTAAGAAGAACGAAGCTTTGGTCAAGTTCCAGGACAGTTCAATTGTCCTAGATAAGATCTTAGATTGCCAAAGATCTCCACTCGAAAAAACTAGTCTTGGTTACAAGAAGAACAAAGAAAAATTTGAAGATGACACTTTGTCTCTGAAGACTCCAGAAGCAAATCCATCAATGTCCAAAGCTGCTCCCCATACACCTGCACATGACAACAAGGACTTTGGAAGTTCAAAGATGAAACAAGAAGTTGGGTCTATTCCTCAAAGCAACTTCATTAAAGAAACAACTCCAAGACCCAGGTATGAAAATGGCTTCAATGGTTATTGTTACTTGTGTTCTAACTTTTGTCATAAGGCTATGGATTGTAGATTCTATGGAAGAAAAAGGGCTGGAAGCCTCAATGTCTCAATTAGATGTTGGACATGTTGCTGCCACCTGTCACACTTTGAGATGCTACACATGTAGTGGGTTTGGTCACAAATCCCGAGAGTGTGCAAGTTAAAGAAGTCAACCAAGGAAGAGTCCTTCCTACACATCAGCAAGAAGAATTAGTGAACCTTGGAAGACCAATGCAGGAATATTTGAAGATCAGAAGACAAATGCCTACAGTCAGGGATACGCTCAGGCATGGAGAAATGAAGCTGATCAAAGAAGTGTTGGAAGTTCCAATAGCTCAGTCAGGTGCTGGACATGCAACAATGTTGGTCACATTGTTGCATATTGTTGTATGATGAGGTGTTATATCTGCAGTGGCCTTGGGCACAAAGCTCAAGATTGTTGGAGTACACAGAAACAACCCTTGAGAAACTTCCCATACAGCTCATCAAGGAAAGCCAGTGCAAATGAAGGAACAAATGCTCAAAGGACAGATGCCAAGAAGCAAGTATGGATGAGGAAGACCGAGCAGTTGCAGATAGGAGAGGTTGATTAGAGCAGGGAGGATGGCTGCCATATGGCAAGCCAAGTGTAAGGTCTCTCAAAGACCTTAGCAGACCTTGAGTTCATAAGGCTGGAGGATGAACTCAACGAAGAAAGGATGGTTACTCCAAGTATACAGGTAGGTCCTAGGATCGTGCATATTGACAGGGGGAGCAGTCAGCAGTGATCATATATTTCAGAGATAGGTATGTGGACACCCTTTTCCATTGATGCCAAAGAGGGAGAGATGAAGAAAAAAGGGGAGCATGCTCACAGGGGGAGCATGATTTGTTGTCATCAATGACAAAGGGAAAGATTGTTGATGAAATTGTCATTGATGCCAACATGGACTTGCAGTTGCCCCACGGGATGTCATTGATGCCACCAAGTCCCACCTGCAGTTCCTTGATCCCTTACAGAGTGGGTTTGTGCCTTGAAGCACCTTGTACCAAGTTGACAAGGTCCTTGTACCCACAAGGATGAATCTTGAAGCTGCCACCTTCCTGAAGACATTGAAGACCCTAGAGATGGTCTTGAAGCCTTGGTAGACGATGGAGAAGCCCTAAATGGCTTGGAGAGGCATTAATGACCCATTCTGTGGTCATTCATGCTATGATGATGTTATGGTACCCCGAAAGAAGACCTAGCATCCCCACAGAAGATATCTTGACCCTTGGAGGTCCTCTTGTGTGGTTCAGGTGGTTGAAGAAGCCTATGAAGCCCCTTTCTTGATGAAGAAGTCCTAAAGATGTCCTTGGACCCACAGTTGGTGTTTCGATGACACTGCAACCCTTGTTTGGGTCATGGAGCTCTTGTGTGATGATGATGACCTTGTATGGTCCTTGTAAGGCTACGAAACCCATGAACATGTCCTAGGTATGATGTTGAGGCCCTTTGAACCTTGAAGATGTCCTTATGTGGATCCCATGGTGAAGAAGTCATTACCCTTGGTCATTCTCTTGCATATGGGATGATGACATCTTGGTGATGTGGATCACATCCTTGCTTGTGGCGACCTAAGTCATCTGTGGACTAATTGATGTCTTGTGAACAAGCCCTAATTCATTATGATAATAATGAGGAGCTTATGTGTAACCTTTCAAATGACTTGTGGACAAGAGTGATAAAGTTGACTATTGAAGAAGTGATTGGGTAATAAAATAATGATAAAATTTAAATTAAATAAAAAGTCCATTCCTCAATTCTCCCAGAAGGACAGCCCAGCAAGAATTAAAATTAAAATTAAAAATATATTTATATTTCAAATTTGGCTCCCAAAAGAAAATTAAAAAAAAGGAGCAGGTCGGCTCAGTAAAACATGGTGAGAAATGTGTATAAATAGCAGGTCACGATCTTGTTATTTGGTGTGAGAAATTCATGATTGCAACTCTGATTTTCAGGAGATAGCAAAGGCAGCCGCAGTGAAGGAATAAGGTGGTCATAGATGTCTGTAATTTCGGTGGTCTGGTCTAAAGAAAATTCGAGGGAAAAACAGGAGCAGCGTAACTCTGTCTTGGGCAACAAAACAACAGCATATATTCAAGACATTTTTTGTTTTCTTTAATTTTTTTTTGGGGGGGGCATAAAGAATATAGGTGTTATGGAAGAAATCACAATAGTGGCATAAAGAATTCTATGGACAGACAGTCCTATCGTGGACTTGTTTTGGGGTTATTCTTGTTCTCTGTAATTGAAGGTGAATGTTGAGTACATTCACGATAGAGTAGAGATTGTATTCACAAATAGCAGACATTGTATAAAATAGCAGGTAGCATGGCAAATCAAAGAAGTGTTTTGTGAATTAATTGGAGCTGAAGCGTGGGTTTTATTTTTACAAAATTTTCTTCTGAATTCATTCACGAGAGCTTTTTTTAGTGGAAGTATATTAGAATAAAATGATGGTGTTCCACTTCCTTAGCTATGCAACTCTCACATTTGGTCCCCACACTATTTATTACATAGCTACACCTCTATTTAAAGCGTAGCAGCAATGCTCCTGTTATATAGGGTTTTTTCCAGCTCTCTGCATTGATACATTGAATCTCAGCTACAGAAAAATTCATGATCTATTTATCTTAAGATACAATGAGAAAATCTGTCACATACCACACCACTCTATTTAAAAAGAGAGGGCTGGAGATATGAATATCGCTTATTTGGGATGAATAATATATTAGTTTTATTTTAGAATGAGATTTGGCTTCACAGTGGTGGCTATTGTTATAATTTTGGCAAAGTCATTGTACGATCCCACTCGCAGTGAAAACATCTGAATATGATACTGTTGGAAATTGTGTGATAGCTATTGTCTACCTTGGCACCACTTTGATTAAGCTTGTGTGCCTTGCAACCTTCCTCCAAGTTTCAGATAATGATAGCTTTGATCCATACCAGAGGATCGATGGAGATTATAGTGACTTAAGGATTGATGTGAAGATCACAAGTCTTCATAGGATCAACAAGTGTGGGCATAATGTCAAATGGTATGGACCTTGGGGACAGATCAAAGCAGTGGTTCTGATTTCTGGGTAGATCATTCACGTAGAATAGACTTAGTGGCAGCTGCAGGTGTTGCTTGAAGAAAAGAGTGCTCTGAATTTTGGTTTGGTGTGAAAAGAGCAGAAAAGTAGCAGCATTAACTTTAAAGTCCTTTTGGGTATATACAATCCTATTTTGTTTGCAGCAGCAGAATACAAACAGTTCTGAAGTATACCACAGTCATCCACAGCACCTGCCTATACAGTCCTGAGTTGGATGGTGATGGGGTCTCTCTTGTAAAGTGATGCATTGTGAAGTAAAGAGTACAATGGTAGACATATTGTGACCTAGAAGGTGAACTCTTGAATACATGATAATGATGAATGTGGTGTATGTTGAGAGGTAGATACAGTGGTAGATGCAGAGTGAGGTATGAAGATTCATACTGATGATGATTTACTGTATACATTATAATGGTGCATACACTATGCATATCATACAAATGATGTAAACCCTATATATGATGATGATGACTTACTATTTGATGATGCTTTATTGATGATGCCTTGCTCATATGATGATGATGATGATGCTTGTATGGTGATGATGCTTGTGTGATGCTTGTATGGTGATAATTATGCTATGTTCTTTACCAAGTTGGATTTGCGCAGTGGCTACCACTAGATCAGAATTGCAGAAAGTGATGTGTGGAAGACGGCCTTCAAGACAAAGCAAGGTCTATTTGAGTGGTTGGTGATTCCCTTTGGGCTTTGCAATGCACCTGCAACCTTCATGCGGGTAATGAATGATGTTTTTTGGCCATTCTTAGATTATTTTATCATTGTATACTTAGATGATATCTTGGTATTTAGCAAAACTTGGGAAGCACATGTGGGGCATCTAAAGCAATTATTCGATACTTTGAAAGAGGAGAAATTGTATGTAAAATTGTCAAAGTGAGAATTTGGGAAAACTTCATTAGTTTACTTGGGTCATATTGTAGGAGGTGGAAATTTAAAAATTGATCCTTCAAAAGTTGATGTAATTGTCAATTGGCCTAAGCCTACTAACACTACTGAAGTGAGAAGCTTTTTAGGAGCTGTTCAATATTTGAGAAGGTTCATTTAGAACTTCTCATACATAGCATCTCCTTTGAATGCCTTAACAAGTGTGAAGAAAGCCTTCCAGTGGGGAGGTAAGCAGCAGAAAGCCTTCAACACATTGAAGGGAAAGATCAGCATTGCCCCAGTCCTAGCCTTGCCTGATTTGCAACAACCATTTGAGATAGAGATAGATGCTAGTGGATATGCCATGGGGGTAGTATTGATGTAGCACCGAAATCCTATTTGCTACCATTCAGAGACTTTTACTCAATCAGTGATCAACTACCCCACCTATGACAAAGAGTTGTATGCTTTGGTTCAGAGTGTCAAGAAGTGGAAACACTACTTGATGGGTAAGGAGACGATCATCCATACCGATCATCAACCCTTGCAGTATCTCTAGTCCCAGACTAAGATCCAGCAAGCTCGTCATTTCAAGTGGATGGGATTCCTTCAACAATTCCATCTAGTGATCAAGTACAAGAAGGGTACTAGTAACAAAGTGGCAGATATGCTCTCTAGACCTCCTATTGTTGCATCTATTGTTTTGAAAAATGCTTCTTCATCCCATGAAAGTTATATTGAGTAGTATCATGTTGATGATGATTTCAAGGAGATTTATGAGAAGTTAACCAATGGCACATGGGTGGAAGACTACTATTTGCAGGGAAAGTTTCTCTATCATTTGGGCAAGCTATGTGTTCTTATCAGTGAAAGAGTCCATGTAATACGAGAAGCTCATACTTCTCTTGTATCAGGGCATTTTGGGGTAGGTAAGACTTTGGCTCATTTGCAAAGACTCGTGTATTGGCCTTGCATGAAATACATTGTAAGAAAATATGTAAATGGGTGTGTGATGTGCTCTACTTGTAAGCCCACTAATAGAAAATTGGGGCTGTACTCACCACTTCCTGTTCCTTCCCATCCTTGGGAAAGCATTTCCATGGATTTTGTGGGGGGTTTTCCTATGTCTAGGAGGGGTCATGACTACTTGTATGTGGTCGTGGATATGTTTAGCAAGATGTGTATTCTTATTCCATGTAAAAAGAAGGTCACTGCAGAGTAGGCTGCTTCTCTCTTCTTTCAACATGTATGGGTTCACTTTGGACTTCCTACGTCCATTATCTTAGATCGAGACTCCCGATTCCTTGGAGAGTTTTGGAAAACGTTATGGTGTATGATGGGCACAAAGCTGAAGAGGAGAACTACTTTCCATCCACAGACTGATGGACAGACAGAGGTAGTCAATAGGATAGTTTTCTTCGAGGCTATTGCAACAAGCATCCTAAGTTATGGGATGAACAGATCCAGTATGTGTAACATGCCTACAATAGGGCTATGCATTCTTCCACTCAGAGCTCACTATTTGAGACATGCTTTGGGTACTTTCCAAAGACTCCATTGGACTTGACTTATGGGAGAGAGGTTGTTTCAAGCACTTCTAAGGATGAAGACAAAGCCCACAGGTTCATTCAGAGAGTTCAATAGGTACATCAGGCAGTGCAAAAGCAGTTGGAGAAGAGTAAAGCCCAGTACAAGGCTCACCATGACAAGCATAGAGTTAATCATCAGTTTCAGGTGGGAGATCAAGTGTGGCTTCACATCAACAAGGAGAGGATGAAAGGAGAAGGCAAGAAGCTCAAGCCCATTAGATATGGTCCCTTCACCATATTGGAGAAGATTGGGACGAATGCTTTTCATACATGCAGATCTACTCAGTGGTGAATGTGGAGAACTTGAAAATATATGAGCCTCCCATGATCATGGATGAAAGGGAGAATGTCTCATTGCCATCAGTTGATGAATTTGCTCCTGAGTACATGGATGAGCTAAAGGAAGATGTCATCTTGGACAGAAGGACAAGGAATTCTCGTAGAGGTGATGTTGATTATCTTTGAGTGGGCATCAAAGGCACTCATCCAAGTAAATCCAAGTGGATCAAGAAGGAGAAATTGAGGGAGCAATTCCCTCACCTATCTGTTGATTAGTAAAGGATTTTGGAGGCCAAAAGCTTCTCAGTGGGGAGGAATGATCCAGGAGGATCCAAGAAGGAATTTTTTTTGAAGTCCTCCAGTCTCAGCAAAATTGGTGTCAGATCAAAGGGCTCATCGAGACGCTTCGAACGGCATTCATTTCACCTCAAATGGACTCTGTATGAGAAAGTTATCACGTTTTGTTGTATTGATGAAATAGGCAAATTTGGCAAAATGGGGGTGCCACGTGGCACCATTGGCAAGGTGACACGTGGCATCTGTACTGTACAAACATGATGATGTGGCATGGGTACAAACTAATGAGATGAAAACATGTGTCCTGTACGGATGGATGACATGTCAATCCAATCGGCAGTACGGACCAATGATGAAGTGACACATGGCAGTACGGTCGTGAGCTGGCAGGTGATGTGGCAGACGTTGGCAGTCCAGTTGGTGTTCTAGTTAGTACTATGATCTAAGTTGGTAGATAGCTCAGCAGTATGGGCATCCCACTTGTCAGCTTAGTCGACGGTACGGTCACTAATGTGGCGACCGAGTGGACCAATCCACTCTGACCATGTGGCAGTCGTATGTTGGCCAAAATTTTGGAATTCTCAGCCTCTACAGGATTTGAACCAGTGACCTCATATCTACTTCCCCAACGTCTTTACCAGTGCACCAGAATATATTTCTTGGCAACATATTGGGCACGAAACTATTTAAAGTTGCTGCTTGTTTCATATGGGCGCAAAAAGGGGCCGGGGCTAGCCTCGACCCCTGGTCATCCACTTTGGAGATGTAAATGGGAGCTCTGAACGGTCCACATGAAATATAACTGTGCTAGCACGTAACAGTTATCACTATTGCAATGGATACAATGAAATGGTTAAGCGCTCGCCAATTATTTCGACATGTGCTCCTCAAAAACTATACGAGATGGGGTAAAAGTGGGTTTTTAAACCAACTCTGTTTTATAACAAAGTTTGGTTTATAAAACTAATTCACATAGTTGGTTTCTAGTTTACACAAATTTTTAAAATAAATATGCCACTTATATGGGTGGTTGAAACCATAACCCAAAAACCAACTTGGAGAAGTTGTAACCAAGGCCAAGATAGGCAAATTAGTTGCAACCAAAGGAATCCATGAGAGTCATGTGAAGAAGGGCAAGCCAACCTATATAAACCCATTCATTTTCCATTTCCCACTCATGCTTTGGAGTGGAGACTTTGTAGCTAAAGGAGAGAAGGGAGATTGCATAGCTCTGCAGGAGGAAGGTACGAGTGTTTATACTCATTTTACACTGTCTTTAGGCTTCGGAGTTGCTAGAAGCAGTCTGGTTGTGTTTTGGGCAGCGGTTCACTTCCTAACCATTGTCACCAAGGTATCATTGTATCATTGCCATGTATTTTTCCTTATGCTAAGATTATAGATCGGCCCTCCTATTGAGAAGCAGGCCCGGAGACGTAGTCCATCCTGGACGAACTCCGTTATCAACTTGTTGTCTTTATGTGCATATTGTATATGCTGTTTGGTTCTCTTCTTATGGATTTGTGAGATTCATTCATGCTCTTTATGCAATTCATGTTAATGTCATAGAGTAGCAAAGATCTTGTTTTTGGATCAAACAACCATTGGACTTGACCATTGTGATTGGTCAATAGGGTAGACAATTCCTGCTGCAAGCATATTATCAATCTTTTTGTTGACTATCTCTTTGTACTTATGAGATAATGTATATGGTCTTTTCTTTACAGGTCGGACATCAGGTTTGATGTCAATCTTCATTTCACCCATTTCATGGACTAGACCTTTGAGATCTTTGTAGTCTCTAGTGAATACATCCTGAAATTATTTTAATAAGTTTACTCTTTTTGTTGTTTGTTCTTCACTCCAGTAGTCTCCAATTTTTGCCATTTTGGGTCGTCATCACTTGAGATGTCGAATTCTTTAGTTTTGACTTTAGCATCTAACCATTCTGGTGCTTTGGATTCATTGATTGGTCGGCTCCCTTCTTTGAACTATGAAAATGTGGCAGGAAAGTCTGTTGCAGTCATTCGGTTGGTGTCTTCGACTGTCTCAACTTTTAGAACTGTGCGAATTGGTTTTGTTGTTTCTGAATGGTATGATTTCCATCGAAATATTTTTCCTTCTAGATTTTCATTTTCCATTTGTATCCTTGTCAATTTTGGTGTTGTCTTGGTTTGTATGTTATTGCAGTTTATTTTTGATCAATCATGGTTTGGGGTTTTTTTCTTGATCGGTTCTATAAATGCCTTGATTTGTTTTGCATTTTTGACTAACTTTCCATCCTGTGGTATAAAGATGAAATATTTGATAAAATTATCTCTTAGTTCATGCCATAGGAATATTTCACCTTGAGCTTCTTCCATTTTGTACCATTTGTTTGGTAAGTCAAATAGCATCAATGGAAACAAGTGTGGCCATGTACGTTCATCCTTATACCCAATTATTTTCCATTCTTTTTCACATATTCTTATGTGGTGTTGTGGATCCTGCCCTTGGGTGAACATAGGTATTTGGGCTTGATTGGTTAACTTTTTTCTACTGAATTGTTTATAAAGTAGGTCAAAGTTGTTGTCCATGTCTACAATCTTGATTGATGGGTATCCCACCATCTAGCAGCTTGTCCTGTGAAGGTTTCCACTAAGCTTTGTAGTCGGCCATGTTCACCAATGTTTCTGGATACTTTTTCTATATGCATAACTAGTGATTCTCTTTCTTTATACCTTGGGATTTGTGTGATATTTACATTTTCTGGTTTTAGGGTAGAATATTCCCTGGTTTTCTTTTCAAATATTTTTGGGATGATGGACACCAAGAAGCACTGTTGGACTGGTTTCTTCTGCACTTTTTGAATGGTCCAGCAACCTCTTGCTTGTGTTTCATAGTTCTTGACTTCCCAATCATATAATTCTGCGTCTGAATTGTATCCTACTGAATCTTGATTTCCTAAGTGAATTTCACCATAAACATTGGGTTCTGTGTAGTCTTCATTGTTTTGTATCTAATATAATTGTCGAATGTCGACTTCTTCATCAATAGGTTCTATCCAAGGTTCTCCTTGGGACGGATGGATAGGTACTATGACCTTTTGTCCATTCCCTTTTAGTTTTATCCTTTCCTTGCCTAAGGATATCAATGCTTTCATTTTTCTTCCCCAAGGTCAACCTACTAACACTAGGAAAGAACTGGATCCTTCCTTAGGGTCAATAATTTCAAAGCTGACTTTGGTCAATATTCCTTTTATGGTTGTGTTGACATTTCTCCAAACTCCGATAGGTTCAATTATACCTTGGTCGGCTAATTCTAGGTATATTCCTGACTCGTATAGTCGAGGTCTACCCAATTGTTCGCAAGTGTCATGAGTCATAATGTTTATTTGTGACCCAAAGTCGAGCACAACTTATCGGACATGGTATCCTTCATTTTCTAGGTCAATAAGTGGGTCGGCATCACTTTTGTCTTTCTGGTTTAGACTGCAAATATTTTTTGTTTGTTTTTTTGTATTATTGTTGTGTTTTATTTTATACAATAAGTCAATGAATTGAGACACCGTTTTATCAGTTTGTACTAAATGTATTAGTTCTTTAACTATTCTTTGTCGATTACCGTCAGCTTCTTCTTGTCGAGAAAATTATTTAAATATATTCGTTGCGTCTTTATACAGTTTTTTGTTTAGCTGGGTTAGGATAATCATTCTTTTCTTTTATTTTGCTTATTCATGGATTATCACTCCCAATTTTTGTCCCTTTTCGGGTTACTATATGCATATTCTTTGTATTGATTATATCATGTTGTTGAATGCACGACAAGACATTAACATTTTTATTTTTATTTATTTTATCAAGCATAGTAGGGAAATCCTCTAATGAGTGATCCCCTACTCCATAGCTGGTACAAAATTTAAATCAGTTCTCTCCTTGTATGGACAGTCTGCATATTGGTGACCTTTTTTGTAGCACATGAAACACTGGATGGGCCGACATGGTCAGTTGTCGTGGTTCCCAGAGAATCAGCCTCGACCTCCATATCCTCCACATCAGTTGTCGAACCCATGCTCATATCGAAAACCTTCTTACCTTTTATTATTCTGTTCATTTTGAGCATTGTTTCACTGATCATTGTGCTGTGTGACTACATTTGTCTGGTAGAACTCCTGGTAGTTTTGTCGATTTTTTAAGTTTAGGTGGCAGTCGACCATGGCGTGAATTTTCACTTCATAGATAGCACACCAAGATGCGTTACCATTTTTCATGTTAAACGAACAATCTTTTGTTGTGTGTTCTCCATGTTCTTGGCAGATGTCACAGAAGCACTTTGTCTGCACAAATCGAACATCCTGTCGGCTGATGTCTTATGAATAGTTATCTTTTGAATGTTCAACCATTGAGAATTTCGTGCACCAGACATCCTGACTCTTAAGGTTTAGCTCTTTTCATGATTTCTGCTTGATTTCAAGCATTCTTCTAGTCTAGTATCTATGGGATATGCTGGGAAGTCTTCATCCATCTCCACTTGTAGGGATTTAGTAAGCGCATCTTCGTATGTTTTGAACATCTCTAGGCTTATGTGCCACCGAATTTTCTATGATAGACCTGCAAGGAACCACTGAATGAATAGTTGCTCATCAATTACATAGTCTAATTGGCTGAGGAGGTCTTTCCAGCATTTGTTGTAGTCGCAGACAGATTTTGCTCGCTTTTGTGATGTTGTTTTCAATTTTTTAGCTCCCAGATGTTTTGCATCTGGAGTTTTAAAGAATGACAATTTTTTTGTTTTAATATTTGCTTTGGATGCTTGAAGGGTTCTTTCAATAAAGGTCATGTACCACGTGAGTGCTCTTTTCCTCAAGGCACCGGCAAACTGTGCCATCTGTCTATCTTCATATGTGACCTGGTTTGCCTCCCATGCTGACTCACATATGAACCAATGTCATCTAGGATATTTTTCACCCTCATATAGAGGGATATGCACTGATTCGTGCCCCATGTTGGATTTGTTGTCGCTATCTTCTTCAGGAGATGGTGGTGGTGGGGGTAGTGGGATGTTTTGGTTATTTATTTGTGCAGAGTTGTTGTCGACAGAACTCTCGTTCTTGTCGGTTGTTTTGTTTGTAATTTCTTCTTCAACAAGCAGTTGGTTGGGGTAGACTTCTCGTGTCGATGCCCAACTGCAATTATTTGTCTGCAGGAATGATTTTTCTATATTCTCCAAAGTTGTATTTGGCAGGGGGGGTGCTCCTTCATGTGTCGGGTAAAGTAAGTGGATACTTTGGTTGGAAGGGTACGCCTAAAGCATGACACAATTTCCTTCCTCTGGTTGACAGATCACTAAATGATTATCATCATTTATTTCATCATCTAGTTGACTCCATATACCAAACTCACCAGCTCTTAATATTAAATATTCTTCGACAATGGCTTGCATCTTGGTACTCGGATTAGTTGGAGATAGAGGTATTGCCTCTTGGGTAAGTTCTATTTGGAGAGCTTCTCGCTTCTCTATCCACAATTATTCTTCCATGGGTGACGCCTCTTCATCCACACCTTCTTCCTGTTGGTCATGACCTGACTCTGGAGGATTTCTTTCTTGGTCTGTCACCCTAGTACTCATTCCCTTTTGTAGTGCTATAGATATTTCTCTTCTTTCTTCCCTTCTTTTCAACCTCTTCTCTCTCTCTATTTTTTGTAAATCCGTCGAACCTTTATGTGTCACTATCCATTTGATTTCCTTTTTAAGTTGAATTTTCATCACTAGTGATGGTATCTCTTTTTAGTCAACTAGAATCCTATTCACTTTATCCCAACATATGACCAGCTACCCCCCCATGGCCTACCCGATGCTTTAGAAAGCTTGGATATTTCTCTTTACTTGCTTAGGAAATATTCCCACTCCCTTTCGGAAATGAATTTCTCCCACTTCCTTTTTTCTCCAGCCAGTTAGAATTTTGTGGCGGTTCACGAAGTGATGGACGAGGTTCGACGATATGACCCACTCCTTTTTCTATCGATAATTTGAACAACAAGGTTAGTAAGGAGCACAGGAATTACGTAGTAAAGTATGTATATAATTTCTTCTGAATGGTTTCTACTAAAGTTCTTTCTTCTATAGCTTGCTCCTCGCAAAATTTGTTAGTGATCTTTTCAAACCACTCTGACACATTTGTTCTCCCCCCTCGAATCAGTTTCTCTAGTAACTGTTGGCCCTTAGTCGCTTTCGGATTTTTCATCCAATTTTTTTTTCAAGAGCTAGGGCACTGATTATACAAAATTCTCATGGGTTTCAATAAAGAATATTTCCTTTGCCTGAGCAGTCGTTAATCTATTTCTCCGTGCGTAATTTTGCAAGTAATTTGTTATCTTATGCTCCCACCAGTATTTAATCTCCTTTTCTGATATCATCTCCTTGTATTCATCTCAGGTATGTACTACTGGCAACGAAACCAATGTTTTAATCTCATGGATCATAAAGGGTTACCAATAATACACATTAAAAGCATACAGACATATTAGAGACAAGAGATAAGAACACAGATGTGGGATAACAGATTATATTATACGAAAAGTGTCCATACAAACACAGAAATGAACCGAGTTCTCATCTGGCTCAACAGCCTAATATATATGATTTAAAAATAGTTACAAATAACTACCTATCAGTTCAGTCAATTGACACGACCTTATGTGGCCAACCCAATCTCTAATTAGTTGGCTGATCAACTTAGTTGGCTTACCAACTAGCTCCTCCAACAAATTATTACCATTTATTCAATATGCATACTGGAATTCAAAGTCAATACCATAGCCTTCTGAATGAGATATTTTAAAAAAAATTAAAAATATTTATGCTCCCCAAACCTGCCCAAAACTCTACTCACTCAAACCCTAAACTCTTCCAAGTTCACAAAAACTATATGGGAACCTCAACGGAGGCAAAACTCATCCCGACGTTTGCTTCACCAACACTCTAAAACCCTAATCAGCTATGGGGCCTTCCTGAATACCACGGGAAACTACTACTATGGGAGGCATGGTTTTATAACCCCATGCTAAAAATGTAACAACCAAGAACAGGGTGGTGTAGATAGCAAAACGCATATCTGCACCGTCCCCTAAACCCTTGCAAAATTGCCATATGTGCACTCATGGTGGACAGACTAAAACTTCATCAACCAAAATGAAACGTTCATAGCGAATGAGCTAAGACCTTAGTAAAAGGATAAAAAAATGCAAGAAAATCATAAAATGCAAAATAAACCTAACCCCAACGTGGAAACCTAACCCTACCACCTGGCTATTAAACATTAACAAAAACAAGAAACCAAAACCGTGAATAGATCCTACCTGGCAACAATGACACAGGAAACCTGGATGGGAACACCTTCTGTAGGCACAGAGTAGGACGAATGAAAGCTTGAAAGCTGTGTATTCAATAGGATGGACAGTTTCCATGATGATAATGACAAGTAATAACCCAAAACTACATTATATAGAACTTGACCACGTGAATAACTAGTAGCAGGAAAAATATCTTTAACCATGCATCGGACACATAGTCCTGAGGATGTCTGCAATATCGGATGAGAACATAACTATGAACCCGACATCACATAGAAAAACAAATATTGGAAATCAGAGGCACTAGTCTCTTCAGAATCGATAGAGAAAACAAGGAGCTTTCGGATCATCTCAAGACTAACCCTCTGCAACGTCGGATGGGAAACAAACTAAAAACTCTGGTTTGATCCGGAAAACCAAACTGACCATGATATTGCCCAATTAAACGGTTATCAAAAAAGTATAGTTTAAGGGACATCCAATCCATCAGATCCCCTTTGTACTAAAATGCTGAAACCTTGGCGACCTGACTTCGAGAGGATAGACCAACTTAATCTTGAGGCAGAAAATTTAGATCTCGAAAGGCTCCCAATAAAACCAATTAGAAAGCTAATGAACTGTTCCTCCACAACATCAGAATACTATTCAACTAAGCATCCGATATCGGAAAGATAGTTGATTGAGCATCTGATACAGACATGCAAAAAGACTAGGTTTTTTCAGAAAAAATTTGAGCCTAGAGCAAACCTTGGAAAAAATATAACATTCCTAGGCCGGTTTGAAGCTAAAAAACTAAAAAAAGGGGGGACCCTAAAAATAATTTTTTTTTGGGGGGAATAGTTGCAGCTGCAACACCTTGTTGAATCATTTCAAAGTCTGATAGAGTAGCTTCATATTTTCTTTTCGATTCTCAACCTACCTTTTCTTCCTTTCTCAAAACTTCCTTCATTTAGACCATCTTCCCCTTATACTATACAGTGGTTGTTGTAAGCTTGACTATATTGTGAGAATTGGCATAGGCATTTTCAATTCCCATAGAATTCAATTTCTTTGGGTGTTCTTCTACATTACTCATGACCGTCCTCTCTGTTACTGTGCTCATTGGTGGCTGAGTCCCTACCGTCAATGTTTTCTCTATCCTCCATGTAATGGATTTCATTTTAGGATCAAAACAAATATCTTCTAAGAATACCACATCGTATTGTTTAGATGGTGTAAATGGTACTAGTGCCATTTCAGCTATGGGTACATGACCTCCGGTAAGGATGCTACTCGAGGTGAATGGAAGGTTTTCTAGATTATCCTGAACAGTACTTTGCTCTTGACCTCCATACCTAAAGCTTCCTCATTTTCCTAGCTTTTCCCTTCTATAGGCCTTCGTGTATCTTGCATTTCTTGCTCAGGTTTTGCATCTCCTCTAGACATGTCCTTTTCTAATTCTTCCATTCTTTCCAAAACAGCTTCTTTTCTCTTTTTCTTGGCAGCTTCTACTTTATTGCTCTATGCCTCCTCTTCCAACAACTTCTTTTCTCCTGCTGCAAGCCTGTGAGCACTTCTTCTTGGGACTTCCTTCCAGCTTCTTCTTTTCCTTCATCTTGTTTTGGAATGTTACTACTACTTCCCTTGACCCTAGATTCCTTTCCCTTCAACTGCTTGCTCACAACTGCGATGCTGTAGATATTCCTAAACACTTGCTCCTCTTTATCTATATAGTCTTTATACTTGAAATTTACCTTGTGAGTGGCCTTGTGAGCTGCCACCTTTCCTTGTGAATCATTTTTGTTGAAGCTTTTATCTCCAAAATGGAATATCTCTAGTTCTTTGATGAAATCTAGAGCACTTTTGACCTTGTTGAACTTGTAGCTCCCTACATAAAAAGGTACTGGAGGAAACACAACTTTCTTTATATCGAACAAATGATTTCCAAAACCATCTAGAAATACTTATCTAACTGCCTTCTTATGTACTATGTATTCTGTTACATACTTGGGCAACATTAAGGTGCTTTGATTCCCCCATACATTCTCACATGCGTTCCTTCTTTGGTGAAAAAATAAGCTCTATATTCTTTTATGGTTTCTACAGCTCCCTCTGATAGACATGGAAAATATTCTAGAAATATCAACTTATACAGGGGCCTTATGAATTCCTCACAAATCAACTGGTAATGGTTGTGATATTTATGGGCTCCTAGAATCCAATATGCAATGTAGATAGGGATTTTCCCCTCTTTCCACACACAATTAAGATTCTCAAACCTGTGTCTATATAGTATACAATCTATCAAGAAAGATAACATAAAAAATATGATTTGTTTTGTTTCAAACCCTCCTCAACTGCCTTGACAAATTTGGCCAAGTTCCTAGTAGCTATATCGTCCCAATTGAAAATTGTTCCCTCCATAGCTACATAATACAGGAGGGGAATCCAACGAAAATTATACATCTTCCCATCATCCCTACCATACAACCTTGTTATCATCAATGCTATTATCCTAAAAGGGGTTTGAAGATGGGAAGTCTCATATTCTCTTGACTGTTTGAGTCTGAAGGTCTTCCCCTTTGCCACCATTGTCTTTGTTGTGGTTGTATAGTCAAACTTCATACTTTTGACCCACTCCATTGTTATACTTATTTCTTTTTCTGGTAGACTGTCGGCTACTGAAATGAATGCAGGCATGAAAGATGCAATAGGATTTCCCTCTTCATCATTTATTATCATTCCTACTATGTCTATTTTGGTAAACATCCATTCAATGACCTCTACATAGGGAAAAATATCTGGCCTAGTTGCTATTTTGGTTAACTCAGACCTCAATATGTTCTCGTACAAAGCTAGGTCTCCTAAGGAAGCTTCTGGGACCTTTCTTTCAACCAATATGGTGTAGATCTAGCCCCATTTGAGCTTAGGATCTGATCCTATAATCTCCTTAGTGTCTTCATACACTATCTTAGTCTTCACTGCCGGCGAGACCTCAACAACTTCTGTGTCAGAATTGCTTTCAGCAATTTTAAGATTCTTCCTCATGATTTCTGCAGTAAACTATACCTGCAAAAAAATGGAGCTCTGTTAGCATTCATATTTAAGCCGATAATTATTAATATAAAAATACAAACAAATACATATGTATACATATCCCACAACATTAAAAAACCTAAATCTTCCTTACTCTGCTGGTTTCGTCCATTAGAATAGGAAATATGGACACAAGTTAGGGTTACAACAATACACACAAAGGTCAAACACGATAAACTCTGTTGAAACTAGTGCGTTTTTCTTTTAGTGGAAAAAACCCTCGCTCAGGCCTAAACAATCTATCCCACCGGTGTAATGAAACTTCAAGCTTTGTGTCGGTGGTGCCCTAGGGTAAAACCAAGGCCGATATCCCATGGTCGATACCTATGAACCATCAACCTATGGGTTCTGTGTGAAACAAATGGACCACGGCCTACACTAAAATCCACAAGAAAGATGTTGACTAGATTCATACCAACGAAATGCTCGACTCCTATGAAATCATCCATAACATAGCCAACTGGGTGAAAAAAAATGCTTCTGGGCAAGTAGACTAGTTTTGTAGGCGGGTTGTTATTATAGGAAACCTAAAATGAAACAGACAACCTAAATGAGAATAAGGGTGAAAGAACCCCCTTTTAAATCGGGAAAAAAAAAACCTTACCCACCCAGCATCAATGATGGACAAATCAGAAATCTAAAAAAAACAACCATTTGAAGAAGAGGATTGAAAACCTACCTGCCAGGTTAGAGGTTTCGAGATGTGACAGAAAGCAAACAGCTAGCACGTGCCATGTGAGCTCCACCAAGGAATCCGCACGATAAGCTTGAACGAAAAACTCTCTTCAACTCCTAACTGACTTTGTAAGATAAAAATAAGTCAGAAGGCTTTGCAAATGGAAAATAAAAGGATTTTTGGGGATTTAAAATTTGTCATTAAGACTTGCACGTGCGAGCTAAAAAACGCTATCGGCATCAAAGCTTTTGGCTGAAAAACATAAGTTATCATGGGAATAGCCCTGAAACAGAGGCTCAATCATACTAATATACTTGCTATTTCCAGCTCACAACTCTACACTTATCCGCTACCTTCCCCTGCGGCTTGACCGTTAGAATCATATCGACAAGGATCATAAGACAAAAGCCATCGTAGCAGCCCCGAATTTAAGTAACCTCTGCAATGGCGGGTCCTTCCCAGAACCAAACACTAACACCAAATGTCTCCATCATAGCGGCAACGCATAGGAAACCACCTCCATGACACAATTGTAGAACCAACCACCTTAGAAGGTTAAACCAGAGGATGCGCTTGTCGTAGTGGCCCCTGGAGATCAATCCAAAAGACAAATCATAAGGTTCACTTCCATAATGGGCGTGAATTACAAAACTTGTCGTTGTAGTGGAAGTTAAAAACAATGGGCATGCAAATGAGAAAGATGCCCTGCTATAGCGGCTTTATCATGAAAATACATCCACTACATGTTGAAATAAAAATATTCCCACCATTGCAGCTTACAAATAAACACTGACCCTCCACAGCGGCCCGAACTCAAAGAAGACTTTGTCGTAGAGACTCGAAGACAAAGAAGAATCCACCGTAGCAGCTTGAAGATGGGAAACCATTTGTTGCAGTGGATCAAAAATTACTTTCTGCTTTAGTGAAAATGGATCTATGGAACTCCTAATGATGTGAAGAAATTGTAAATTGTAAAAAATCAAATTCAAAATATTTTAAGGAGAAAAACTAATACTATTAAAGGGGTCCTAAAAATACAAAAAATTAAAATTTGGGTAGTTGTTGCAGCATCAACAAGTACTAAGGATGTATTAATGCTCCAACACTCTTATGCTTATCATTCTTGGAATCTGAGGCTCCACCTAATGGATTAAGCCCCTCCTTTGGTTTGAATACATAATTTTTCTTGTCCTTTCCCTTATGCTTCCCTTTAGCATTTGTATTTTTTGAATCCCCACCCGAAAGAGCCTGATTCTTGGAGTCTTTCAGGGATCCCATTTGTATCAATTTGTCTTGTTCTTGGATCAGGGATTTGGTTAATGCATCTAGTGAATGCATTTTACAATTTGCATTAGAGTAAATTTGGGGTCTAAAATGGGCCTTATAAGACAACGTGCCAAAATAAGTTTTTGTGAGTTGGAATTCAAGAACCAATAGAATTTCAATAAAATAAGTCAACCATAATGGTTGAATTGACATATTTGTCATTAAAAAACTACTTTTTTGTTCGTATTTTCGACATATCTCATTTTGTTTTTACTCAAATTTCGATCGGGAGAGCTCGTTGGATGTGGAATTTGATTCCACATCCAACGAGTACCCACACTGCATACTTTTGACGGACCCCGCTACCCCAAAAATAAGAAATCATCATGTGTTTTCAGGTATTTCTTATTTTTGGGGTAGCGGGGTCTGTCAAAAGTATGCAGTGTGGGTACTCGTTGGATGTGGAATCAAATTCCACATCCAACGAGCTCTCCCGGTCGAAATTTGAGTAAAAACATAGGGAGATATGTCGAAAATACAAACACAAAAGTAGTTTTTTCCTTTCTTGCTTCAAAATTAATCAATATTATTTTATTATTTTATTATTTTCCTTAGGAGGCCCATTTTAGACCCCAAAATTCCTCTAATGGGGTTGTCAGTCTCCAAGAGTGGAAACTAGACACAAATACTAAAAATTCAAGGACAATATTACTTAGAATGGATAACACCATATGCTCATCCTTCTTTTCGATTCCACATTGTATGTATTGCATGACCAAAGACTTGAATTTGGTGAAGAACTGCTAAATGGTTTCAAAACTAATGGTTTGATGAGTAATTAATTCATTATCCAAAATGTGGTCTCTCATCTCATATTTCTTTCCAAAAAGAGATTCGAGCTTTAACCAGACCTCCCTTGGGGTTTTCCAACCATCAAGATGGAAGAGAAATTCTCTAGAGACGTGAATACACAAAAAATAAAAAAATTCATCTAACATGTTTAGGTACTTTGATTTCTCAAGAGCCACCTAGGGTTAAGCCTCCTTGTCCATTGTGACCCAATAAAAACTCTTAATGCATAAGGAAGTCTACATATATTCCCTGGAATACAAATAATTGAAAGGTGTGAGGATTCTTGGTATTAAGGGAGTTGATTTCTCCATTTTGCAGTTGTAGTGGTTTTGATGCCTGGAAAATCCCAGGTACCGACAGTAGGGATTCTCCCCAATAATCGTTCCCAACTAGATCATTTAATTTTTGGTATGGGGAATCCGTCCGGTTAGTGGCTCAACTACTGCAGAGTTAAAAGAACGTTTTAAGTCTAGTTTTCATGTTGCGACCCGATCCACCATTTATGTAATTTTATGTTTTAGGATGAAATGCAAGTGCCTAAGCTAAATGCAAGTGACCTTTGAGAAAAATTATCAACTCGTGATGCGTAGGTTCTTACCTCCCGTCTTATCACTCTTTCCCCTCAATCACTTCTAAATTAAGAAAAACTGATGTAATCTATTCTAAACTACCTATCTAACCTATCCCCAGGGGAGCATAAATTATATCTAACAGAGTAATGTGTTGTAATATTGCATATGGAATCCTACAGGTAGCTATTCAAATTCTACATACATAATCACAAGATAAAATAAACAAAGATAGCTTTGTTTTGTTAAAACATTCATTACTCATTCATATGTAGAAGATTTCTAATAGAAAGTAAAATCATTCATCATTGCAGAAGTAGTTCATCAAGTTAGAACAATATCACAGTTGTATAGCAGCTAAATAAGAAGTAGCTCAGCATTAGCAATCCATTTGAAACTTGTACAATCCTTCCTCCAGCAAAATTGGTTCTCATTTATTTATAAAATAAATATTTCTTCATACAAATAAATTGAGCATCAATGCACTAGTGAAATTCCACTTCTAAACTCTCTTGTACCCCTATTTATACATTTTACAAATGAATTTTGGACTACCGTTTCCTTTTGGGCTTCCCCAACTCCTCGATTAACAAAATTTGTCCCCTAGTGACTTGCACTAGGAAAATAAAAATAAGATAAAATAGTTTACATAAAGTGCCACATGTAAACAAGACAAAACCTAGGAAGGTCCAGTTGATCCTCTAATTAATTTTCGCCATGCATCAGCTTCTGCAGCGATAGTCTTGAAATATGTAGGCTCTGACATTCTAAATGTCACTTTATGTATAGCCAGTTGTGACTTTATTGCCCCTTGTTTGGGTGGAGTTACCCTGAGCAGGTCTTTCATAAGGAAATTACTGATCAAGGCTTGTGCAACCCAGTTCTTTACCACTTTCTTGGTGATGCCTTTAATTTGTTTAATACTTAGCTCATCCTCTTGTACTCTATCCTAGAGATATTTCAAGTGTTTCTCTTCAAATCTTCAACTGCCTTTTCTGCTTCCCTTCTTGCTCTTTCAGCTTATTCCTTTTGCATACTTTCTTCTCCTTCCTTTTGAATACACTCTTCTACTTATTTTTTCATTTGGCATGGTGTGTTGAGAATACTAAAACTACGACATGACCGTGCCAAAAAGTAAATTAGTGTTACTATCATCTAACAACATGCATTAAGGGAAACAAGATAAAAAAAAACTACCATTTAAGCTTGCAAAATTCAATGGCATCTTTTGATGCTAAATCTCATTTTCTTTCTAGAAATAAGATTGCATTCAGTTCTAACTAGAATAAAAACTACGAAAAATGTTTTACCAATTCATCCTCGGCCATTAAAAGTGGCCTTGTGATGTGTAGAAATCAAAACCGCAGGTTATCTATAAATTTTAAACTAATGGCAAAGTATACGTCTCAAAAGAAACACTAAGCCATGCTAAACCATTGGTTCCTCGCAATCACCATGTAAAAAGGCAAACCAGATCAATAAAAATTGGTAAAACACTCGCCCAACTACAACTTCATCATTACCATCCTAATTTTTTTGATAGATCCATCTCTATGGCTCAAATAACTGAAACAAACAATACAGAGAAGGTGAGAATCAAACAAACTGGAAGGACCAGGCTAGCAATTTTAGTGAGGGTCAGGGCTCCAATAGAACCAACTAACAAACTCCAGTGAATGGTATCTTAAAAAACCCTAGAGGAGCTAGGGGATGGCTATTTAAATGCGTTAGCAGATAGCAATGCTGAAAACCAAACCCACAACACTAGAATAGGAAAAAACCTCATCGGCACTTTACTAGATCGACGTGACAATCAAATCCATTGTGACAGTATCAGATCAAATGTTGAATTTTTTTTGACACTATCGGCAGGGCAAGATAGGAACTTCCAAAAATGTACTATTTGCAAAAGCTATGAAAAGCTTCGTAAGGAAAATGCAGTTGTAAATCCATAATTTCATCGAACACATCAACAAAAAACCATGAGTTATGCAGACGTTGTTGGCAAAACTCGCTAGAAATCTTTGAAAACACAATGTCAGCAAAACACATGAAAGGTTCATCGGTCGCAAACTTTCAATCTAGTTGAATGTATCGGCATGAAAACACGAGTTATGGCGACGATGTCGGCAAAACTCAAGAAACATTGTAAAAACCCTACCAAGAGAAGGTAACAGGTGTCGAAGATAAGTTTCTACCGATAGCTTGAATGTCCACTTTTAGTCTAGCCGATACCATCGGCTCCATTTGGCGATATCTCCCGAAAAAAATTCTGCGAACAAAAGCATAGATGAGGCAGCATGAGAACCGTCGATAGTATCAGCTTGAAAAAATAATTTTTTTCGAAGTGGTCGGAAAAAACTCAACAAATTCTCCCGCAAGAATTAGGCTTTTGAAAACATCGGACCAAAAATCTAGGGTCTCCCGACGTGTCGGCTAGACTCGATAAGTTCAACTGACACATCAGGTGCAAAAACTGAGTTCTAACTTGGTGAAAAAAAAAGATTTTCTGGAATATGAAAATAAAACTATGTCATGGAGAAAAACTATAAAGGAGAAAAATCAGTCTAAAATAAGTTAAAAGATGAAAACTCTAAGGAGGGGCCCTAAAATCATAAAAAATTTGGAGTAGGGGTTGTAGTAGCAACAATTGGCGACTAGATGGAGAAGATAGATCTCTAAAACAAACTATATTTTCAAAACAAAAATTTTTATATGGCATTTGATTAGAGAAACCTATCTTAGTCTTCTCCAAGGTCAATTAAGAGTCTAGACGTTTCCAAGAATGTAAGATTCAGAGCATTACATTGATTATAGTACTTTGGGGTAAGGTAACAAGGCTTAGAAGTCCTGATAACTCTCTTGGGGCCAAAATGTGAGATTCATTTTACATATGTATTTGGTTACAGCCATATATGACACCAAAGTATTGTGACAGAGTTAGACAGATGCATTCGTTTGTTCCTCATTCCCATCCCTTTTGCATTTTTGATGCTTAAGAATTTTGTCTTTTGATTCTTCCATGATTGCTTCTTTTACATTTGAGATTTGATTTAGGTTCTTCCATCCATAATTCCCTTTTGTGTGAGTGATGATTCGTTTTAGATCATGGACAAGAACAACCTTTTGAGAAATCATTTTATTTTACTGATTTATTTCTTCAACATATCTTCTTAATACATACTTTCTATTTTGTAATTTTGATTCTTTATTGTTAGGATATTTAGACACTTAGGAGTTAGTTAAGATCAACTTGTGTAATATATTCATTAGGTAAAAGTGTGTTTCTTTAATATGCATTTGTAAATATTCTAATTTGATAGTCACAACATGTTCTAGACATAGAGTGATCCAATGGTTCAACTTCTCTTAGATCATACCTACCATTGATCCATGGCTTAACACCCAATTGGTCCATGATCTCTATTTAAAGAGCATGGAGGGTCCTTGGCTAGTTGATCGATTATGAGAATCTCATATGTATCTTTCTTTCTTTTGCATAATAAATTGCTCCAAGTAGCTATTTGGCTGGGGCCATGGACTATTTCCCTCTCGATGGTTTTAACCACGTGACAAATGTCTATGTGTTGATCTATGATCTATTTGTGTGAAGTAGTTTCTCAAGGTGTTCGGTATTTTGAGAGTACCCTATGTACCCGAACATGGTATCAAAACATTTATGAAGAGACGCTTTCATTTTTTATCAAGATCTGGAATTGGTGTTTCCAAAACCTTGAAAGGGTTCATGGTTCTTGAGTTTTTGTGCATTTGTGACTTGTGGAAGCTATTCCATTTCATCCAGAGCACCATTTCCATTTGGAAATAGTTTTTATTTCACCGAAAACCATTTTTGTTTGCTCCAAAAACACCCATTTTGACAAATCTCAAGGAAAAGAAGGTAAGCATGGAGAACAAGAGAGAAGAGTAAAAAAAAAAGGCCCCCTTCCTCTTTCCATTCTTTTACGTACCTTTTAAACTTAGCTCACTTGGTCCAAAGTTTCTTTATTCCTTAATAGGTCTTGAGTTCAAGCCTTATTAAGCTACTTTTTAGTGCATGCAATTTCTATTTTCAAGTAACTTTATTGTAAAAGTGCATCTCACTTAAATAAAATAAAATAAAAAGTGAGTCACTTAAGTCTTTTAATTTATTGCCACACTATTTAAAGTAACATTATTGTAAAAGTGAACAACACTTATTCTACAAAAGTGATTCACTTAAAAGCAACTTTATTGTAAAGTGATTATCAAAGGTTGATATTGGGAAGAGGGGCGTTCTTTTTTTAGTTCGTCAAGTTAATATCTGCCACATCACTATTGGGGACATCTTCAACATTTTCTTTGATCAAGCATAATTTCATCATCCAGAATCAACTTTTAGTGTCATTTTTTTGAAAACCGCATATTTTTTCAAGCTCTTTGCATCCAAACAGCTAGTTTCTATTATTTCAGTAATTATTTTATAGTATGTCCACCCCTTGTGATATTATACTTACAAGTTCTAACTATTTCTCATGGAAATATCGTATGGAGGATGTTTTACGAAGTAGGGGACTTTTCAGGATAACCTTAGGGAAAGAAACAGAACCCACTGATGATGATAAGAAAGTCGAATGAGAAAATAGATGTGATGAAGCTCGTGGATTTATTGGGATGTCAATATCTACTGATTTGTGATTCCACATATCTGGAATTGATGAACCTGATAAAGCTTGGGAAAAGTTGGAATCTGTGTTTGGTAAACATAATGAAATTCAAGGTTATCAACTTGAGAATGAGTTGATTTCCTTGAATCCAAATGATTTTTCATGCATTCAAGACTATTTATCTAAGTATATGTTAGGTATAACTCCCGATTGATTGATTATTCAAATGCAAATGCCTATATTTATACATTTCATGAGGCGGTTGATTACCAGCCTTTTCGCCTTCCTAT
>LPNX011076892.1:288522-305133 GCA_001517045.1 Pseudotsuga menziesii
TCCTGACTGCATCTAGCTATCAAGAGCCTAGTCTTGAATCCTTTTGTGATTCCTTAATTAGAGATAAAAATAATCTCATTCATCTTGGAATAATTAATAATGCAGATACATCTGGGAAAGCCTTATTGTCCCAACAAAAAGAAAAGTCCAAGCCTCTCAAGAAACATAATTTTCGCAATAATAAGACAAACAACAAGGGTCCCAACCCTCTCAGTCAGATCCTTCTTTAAAAAATGACAAAGGATCCAAGCCAAAAGGAAAGAAAACTGAGCGTCATTGCAATTTTTGTGGGAAAGATAATCATGATGAATCTAAGTGTTTCAAGAAGATGGCAACCTTAGAAGTAGCAATGAAGAAGCACCACATCAGCCTAGGTTCATCTCTAGAATCTACCTCTCATGGACATGCACTTTGTGCTTCTAGTTACTCTTATAATGCATCTTCTTCTTCTACTTCAATTGAATGGCTCATTGATTCTGGTGCATCTTATCATATGTCTAAGGATAAAGCCATCTTTTCTACTATGCATGAATGTAATAGCAAACAAATATTTGTTGGTGACGATATATCTCTAAGTGTTGTAGGATATGGAACAGTTCTAGTAGAAAATGGTCATTTCAGTGATGTATTATGTGTTCCAAAATTTTCCTGCAATTTGTTATCAGTCTATCAAATTACTCATTCAGGTGAAGGTAAAACTGTGACGTTTACACCTCACCAAGTTGTAATCAAGGATTTTAAAAATCCTCAAAATGTCATTGCTACTGGAACTGTTGATGATATTACCAGGTTGTACAAATTTAACAACTTTGGGTCATCACCTTTTCCTTCAGTTTTGTTGCTCATAGTGATAACTTGAGAAAAATTTGGCATGAGTGATTTGGTCACTTAAATTATTGCTCATTGCAACAACTCTGTAAAGACAATATGGTGGCTGGTCTTTTGATGGTATCTTGCAAGGATGGTGTTTTTTCCAGTTGTGTACTCAAAAAACATCATCGGGATAGTTTTGACAAAAGTGCATCTTGGCACGCCTCGATTCCCTTGGAGCTTGTGCATAGTGACTTGTGTGGTCCTCTTCCATCTGCTTCCTTTTTTGGTTTCAAATATTTCTTAACTTTCATTGATTACTACTCTAGATGCACTTGGGTTTAGTTCCTAAAACTTAAGAGTGAAGTATTTAACATGTTCTTGGCCTATA
This sequence comes from Pseudotsuga menziesii, assembly GCA_001517045.1. Classification (NCBI taxonomy): domain Eukaryota; kingdom Viridiplantae; phylum Streptophyta; class Pinopsida; order Pinales; family Pinaceae; genus Pseudotsuga; species Pseudotsuga menziesii. The sequence goes on from LPNX011076892.1 coordinate 289,724, forward strand.
AGGCCCTTGTTTAAAAACAATCTGGTCATCAAATTATTAAGTTAAGATATGACAATGGAGGAGAATATGTTAACAACAAGTTCACTACTTTCTGCACTAAACAAAGAATCCAACAACAACACACTATTCCATATACACCACAAAAAAATGGTGTACCTGAACGGAAGAACCGCACTTTAAAAGAAATGGCTAATTGTGTGATCCAATCTAAGGGACTAAGTCTTCAATATTGGGATGAGGTCATAAATTGTGCAAATTACATAGTTAATCGCACACCCACTAAATTTTTACAAGGTATAACACTAGAATAATCATGGCGTAAAATTAAAGCAGATGTAAGTCACTTCCGTGTGTTTGGTTGGGAAGAATGGGCTCATGTTCCAGATGAAAAATGGAAAGCATTGCAGCCTAAAAGTGAAAAGTGCATATTTGTTGGATATTTTAAATATGTAAAAGGTTATAGAATTCTTCAACCACATTCTCATGATATAATCATTAGAAGAGATGTTAAATTTGATGAAAAATCTCTTTGCCTACGAGCCTAACTTGCTAGGTGTGCCATCTTTGGCCTGCAAGCCTGATTCGGCGATTGTGCCTTCTTCTTCTTCTTCCAACTTTCTTGACAGGTTTCCAACTCTAGTTTCTGATGATGACAGTGAGGATGAAAATCCACCTACTCCTGCTCATGTTCCTCCAATTGTACCAGCACCAATGCTTCCTCGATGGGTCCGTTCAACATGTGAAGCAACTGGCGATCTTTCTGGTGATCCTAGAGATCAATGTCAAACACGTTCTCAGTTTTAGTGATCCTCTTCTATTTTGGCTCAATTTTTCAAGAATCATGATCCATAAACTTTTGCAGAAGCTTTAGGAAATCCATATTGGGATGCAGCTATGGATGAAGAATATCGTTCCTTAATGGCGAACGATACTTCGGATCTTGTTCCTCTTCCAAAAGGAAGAAAACTTGTCATATGTAAATGGGTCTACAGAACTAAGTATGCATTAGATGGAATTTTTGAAATAATTAATGCAAGGTTAGTTTCCAAAGGTTTTTCCCAAGTTGAAGGGATTAACTACAATGAAACCTTTGCTCCTCTTGCAAAAATGAATTCCATCCGCCTTGTTCTTTCCCTTGCATCCTTACATAACTGGAAAGTCCATCAAATGGATGTCAAGTATTCATTTTTACATGATGATTTACAAGAGGAAATTTACATGGAAAAACCTCCTTGATATGTTCAGGATAACTCTAGCCTTGTCTGTCTCCTTAAGAAATCCTTATATGGCCTTAAGCAAGCTCCTAGAGCTTGGTATGCCAAAATGGATAGATTTCTCCTTGACACTAGTTTTTCTAGATGCCATTCTGACTCCAATGTCTATACCAAGAAAGTAGGAAACCATCTCATCATACTTGTTCTTTATGTTCATGATCTTATCCTTACTAGTAGTGACCCTAAACTTATAACCCATGTGAAATCTAGTCTTAAGCAAAATTTTGAAATGTCAGACTTAGGACATTTGCATTATTTTTTTGGTCTCCAAGTCTTGCAAACCAAAGAAGGAATCTTTCTTTTCGAGTCTAAGTATGCTTGTGACCTTCTTCGTCACTTTCACATGGAAAATTGTAAACCATCCGCTTCTCCCTTCCAGTCTAGTGTCAAACTTTCTCCCACTTGTACTTCCCCTAAAGTAGATGCCACCTTGTATCGTCAGCTTGTTGGTAGTCTTTTATACTTGGCCCATTCTTGTCCTAACCTTTCCTTTTCCATTGGTCATGTTGCCCATTATATGCAAACTCCTCATGAAAGTCACTGGAAAGAAACAAAAAGAATACTTCAATATATTCGAGGTACAATTCAGTTTGGGATTCATTACAGTACAGGGGGGAAACCTTTGTTGGTTGGTTTCACTGATTTAGATTGGGCTGATGATCCTGATGCTAGAAATTCTACTGCAGGTTATGTTTTTAGTTTGGGATATGGACTTGTCACTTGGGCTTGTAAGAAACAACAAGCTCTTTCTCTTTCTTGAGCACAAGCAGAATATCGAGCCGCAGTTAATGCTAGTCAGGAATTTTTATGGCTTCAATAGATCCTTTCAGAGTTTGGATTCGAGCAGCAACAACCTACTCCACTTTGGTACGACAATCAAAGTTCCATCAAGCTTTCCAAAGATCCAGTTCTATATCAAAACAGTAAACACATTGAGCTACAAATGCACTTCATCAAAAATCTTGTTCATGATCTTGTTCTTGAAATGCTCTATTGCCCTACAGATGATCAAGTTGCAGACATCTTCACCAAGTATCTTATAGAAGTGAAGTTTTATAAACTTTGATCTATGTTAGGAGTTCAGGAATGTGTCCTTAAGGGGGGATAGGCTCTAATGCCTCCTTCCTTCTCCTAATAGTGTCACTTTTGTAAATCCTTCAATCCTATCCCAAGTTGTTCTTAAGGGGGGATGTTAGGATATTTAGACACTTAGGAGTTAGTTAAGATCAACTTGTGTAATATATCCGTTAGGTAAAACTGTGTTTATTTAGTATGCATTAGTATGTATTTGTAAATATTCTAATCCAATTGTCACGATATGTTCTAGACATAGATTGATCCGATGGTTCAACTTCTCTTAGATCACACCTACCATTGATCCATGGCTTAACACCCGATTGGTCCATGATCTCTATTTAAAGAGCATAGAGGGTCCTTGGCTAGTTGATCGATTATGAGAAGCTCATATGTAACTTTCTTTCTTTTGCATAATAAATTGCTCCAAGTAGCTATTTGACCAAGGGCATGGATTGTTTCCTTGTCGAGGGTTTTAACCACTTGACAAACATCGGTGTGTTGATCTGTGATCTATTTGTGTGAAGCGGTTGCTCAAGGTGTTCAATATTTTGGGAGTACCCTGTGTACCCAAACATTTATGTTAATCCTTTTGGATTTCATTTTGTGGCATGGGATTATTTTGAATACCATGCACATATCTGTTCTTCTTCATTTCTATGGGTCCACCGAAATAAGCTTCCTAGGACATATATTATTGTGAAATTCGATGGAGCCTGAAGACAATATTCTAGACTTCCTGTACCTTAGTTATTTTTCAGGAATTAAACAAGAATTCAATGTTCCCTTGAAATAACTTCCCTTCAGCAGTCTATCAATTTAAAGAATATGATTTTTTTGATCAAAATTTTGCATAAGTAACTTCTAGTGAGAAGTTCTTGTAAAACATTTGGCAGTTTGTTCAGGTTCCAATGTCCCCAAGCACCAAAACATTGAGCTGGCTTATTTTGAAACAAAATAAAAATTAAACTAAAGAAAACCAACAAAAGAAAAGAAAATGAAACTTGAAAGGAAACCAATAATAAAACAAAATAAAATGTGTATTTATGTACAAAAGCGAGTGAAATAAGGTTTGAGAACCAAACCATTAATAGGAAGGTTTTCTTCCCACCCCTGTAAATCTTGTAACTTATAAGTAGAGGGACCTATCTTTTCAGCAATTTGAAAGGGGCCAACCCATAGGTGGTGAAATTTTGTATGTTTTCCCTTTTTTCGTTATGTGGGTGATCCCACTTAAGAACCAAGTCTCCAATCTCAAAACTTCCCTTCCCATATTTATGCTTATCAAACCATATTTTGACAATTTCGTGTTGGTGTTTAAATGTTTCTTTGGACTTGATCCTAGAATCTTGAAGTTTAAGCAATGTATTAATTCGATCTTGTAGAATTTTGCTACCAGTTCCTTGATTATAGCCAGCAAACCCATCTAATACCATTCAGAACAATTCAGAATCTGAGACCACTTGTAGGATTGGTTTCATTGGTGGAACTGGGTAATTTTTCTTTGTCTGAATCTTGGTTCATATTTCAAAAATATACACATAATATTATCTTACCATATTTCTTCCTTACTGGCACCAACTTTGCTACCCACTCTGAAAACAATCTTTGCATAGAGCAATTTCTTTACCTGATTTTGGATTAGAGGTTCCACCTTGGGATGCACTTTTCTTAGTTGTTGTTGGAATGCTTTAATGCCTGCTTTAATAGGAATGATATGTTGGATAATATGGGTGTCACAGGTCTTCAATTCATCATATGTACAAGAAAAAATGTCCTTATTTTTTTTTTTAAAACTGATAAATCTGCTTATTTCTCCTTATGAACAACATTTTCCCAAGTTTACATTCTTGGGTTCATCCTCTTCCCCTAGATTAATCATTTCAGACTGCATGGATGAACTATTTGTTTTGACATTGGTAGATTTTCTGAATTTACTATTTAAATCAAGCATCCCTTTCTTCATCCTCACTCTTTTAGGAATGACATTTCCACTTTGAAGATTAGCTTGATTCTCTTCATCATCAATCACCAAGTCTTTGAAAGTTTCATCATTTGTTATAAAATATATGATTTGTTGATCATCATCAAACACTATCAAGTTTGTAAAATTGTCTGGTATCAATGGCCTAAAAATGAGTTGAATAGAGCACTTGTTATTAGTGGGTACTAGCCTTGCAGCAGAAACAACTAAAAAATCAGCTGCAACATTTTGCAACCTAGGAATTGAACTTATATCGAAGGCATTGAAATGTGTTATCGCATCCCAGAATTCATTTTGATAGCCTCTTAAGTGCGGTGGCAAACAATTAATTGTGTTTCTAATATGTCTGACAACTACCTCAGAATCAACAAATACTTTTAAATTTTTAACGTTTAGTTCAATGGATTTTCTTAGGCCCCGGACTAGAGCTTCATACTCAACAGTGTTATTCGTACATTCAAAGTTTAGTCAACAAGAGAGAAACTGGGTGTTATTTTCTGAATCAATCAAGACACAACTGATTCCTAATCCCTCTTGTGTCTTGGAAACATCAAAGTAAAAAAACAAAAATATATCTTCTAAATCTACTTGATTAGTGTTGTTTTCTATGTTAGAAACTAAGTTAACTTTATTACAATCAATATTATCAGTTCGTGAAAAATGAAGGAGTTCAGACAATGTGTATGACTCATGATTGGCTTCTTCATCTTGATAATTTCTAGGTTCAAGATCTAAATTGTACTTACCCAAGACCGAATATGAGAAGTTTATCGGTTCATTGTTTCCCTCTAATTGAGTTACATTGTGTTTCATGTGTGGTTCCCTTATTACCTTAATCTTATTTTGACTATTCTTATATGGAAGCCACAAGTGTGACCAATCAATTGCAAGATACCCATTCATTTTTGCAGACCAGACCCTTCTCAATATCAAACCATAGGCCTCTAGTATATCTACCACCATAATGTCTATAAATTGGAAAACTCTCTCATCTACAGATAACCGAATTTGCACATTTTTCGTTTCTCCTATTACCTTGACTGCAGATCTGTCCAACTGAATGATCTTACATGAGGATGGTGTAGGTTTTCCATTGATATTTTTACATACTGAGAGTGGCATGACATTAGATGAAGCCCCATAATCCACCAAACAATTATGCACATTATGATTGAAAATATCAAAAGAAAATAAGAATGACAAAGTTTGAGATTTGGAATTCCCTCCAATGCTAGCTTTATTAATTTCTTTATTAGATTGAATGTCATCCTAGGATCTACTGGTTTGTGGATGAAAATCCTCTAGAAGCTTATTCCTTTTCTCAGGTAAATTACACAATTCAAATAAAGAAATATTCTCTTTCGTTTTCTTGATGTCTTCTACTATTTCATACCCCATATCGTATTCTATTGGACCCTTCTTACTGCTTTCCACTATCCTTACATGCTTACTGAATGCTGAAAAATTATCTTTTATGGTGACCAAATTAGACTTAGATGTTGTTTGAGTATTACTGCTAATATTCTTCATACTTTCTTGTATCTTCCTAATCCTAGTAAGTATTAATCTTTCATCTGTTATTGGTTCTTTGCTTCTGGTTGTAACATTAACTGATGAAAGTTGGATCTCTTTAGTAGGCTCCTCTTCATCTAATCCCAGTGTAGGTGCATAGTCTCATAAGACCATTGTGGTTTCATGTGTTTCTTTTGGTTCATTTGTTTTTTCTTTTTCCACCTCATGCTTTATTATTTGAGCATCTAATATTTGATTCATAACTAGAGTCATTGATTTAATCCATTGTGGGAAATTATTTTCAGAATGAGGTTCTTGATGTTCCTACTTCATTGAAATTCAAAACAGAAGAATTATACACAGGTGGTTGAGATGTTCCACTTTCTTCTCTTTTCTTGAAATACGGTTTAAACTGTTTTTTCGATGAACTAGCTTCTTTGTCATTTTCCATATCTGCAATTTTATTTGATAACTTTTGTACCATATTAACTACATTTAATAATTATGTTGAGTGTTCTTCCTTAGGTCTAGTTAGTAGCAGAGGTTCTTATCACTAAAAGTATGTTACGAAGAGAAATTCCTATGGCTTGGGGTACCACAACAGACAGCTTAACTCTAGAAATCAATCCTTTCCTATATGCAAGAGAAACCAAATATCTAACACTAAAGGATCTTGATCCGTACCTTATTTCAGACGGTTGATGTAGATCCCCATTGAGATTTCCAAATCCAGCTTGAATTGATAAATTGCTTCCTCAACATTCAATAAACAAGACAACCATGCTATATATAATTGTGTTATACCTACTCTAGCATATATAATCAATAAAATATAAGCATTTGAAATCAAACTGAGTCCCCCACTTGGGCCTCCACCACTTCAATCCTTCATCTCTTGATAGCAAGCTCATAAGCAAATGGCAAGCTTGGGAAGAACATAAAAGTGCTCCAAGGGACAAAGGGATGTAAACTCAAGTATAAGCTCTGGCAACAATGGACTATAGTTCTCTTGCTCTCAATTCCTCATGCCTTCAATGTATCCAAAGGGTTCCTTATATATCTCTTCAATGGGGTAATGAAAGGTCGAATCCGAGCGATCTCAAGGCATATGGAAGGCCATGAGACAAGTGAGTTGGATCCACATCAAGGAAAAATCCAAAATAATTTGGTCTTTTGCACACATCCAGATGTACATGATTTTATGGGTCAAACCCGTGTATATACGCGAGAAAGGGTTTAAAATTCGCCTATGGCAATTTTTGCATGTTTTTAGGGATGATCTTGGAAACATCAAAGGAACAAAAATGGTCCATGGGGTCTAAGGAGTCTGCAGAGGGAAAGGGAAGGCCATAAAAATGTGATTCACCATGTGTGGTAAAATAAGCTATAATAGATGCCCCCTAATGTGTGAGGTCAGAGGGGTCATACGATGGCCGAAGTACATTATAAGTCCATCCTAGAAGTTAAGTGATTAAGAACCCAGTGGAAGAACCAGCCATCCAATGAACACTATACAATGATACAATTTTGCACATAACTGCAAATACATATAGCAATCTCGGATACATAAGAGTACAATGGCCATGAATAGGCATGATACAATATGAAATATGTGGTCATCGCCATGTACAATATAAATAGATCAGAATCTCCATGATGAAGATATACAAAGGATCATGATCTCCATGAAGACTGAAGATATATAATGGATCAAGATCTCCATAATGGATGGAAATGTCTGACATATACTGGAATCAAGTCACGAGAACTAAAATATCATGAACACTGGCATGATCAAGGAGGTAGCATATAAGAGATGCCACCGGTATGGAAGGTTTTCTACACAAACCACTACGAGTACATGTCCTACTATGTGAATAGAGGTGTCAAGGTCGAACATAGTAGTCCATTGTCTGATTACCGGTCATTGATGTATACCGTTAACAGACACGAGATCACGCACTGATAATGAAAATGGGAATCAAGGTACTAGAGTGCAAACTAACAAGTGTGAATAAATGTGTTGAGGTCGAACACTTGAGAGAATCCATCAATTAGGGGACATTGATGTATTCCCAAAAAACTGTTGATGGTGAGAGAAACTGCCACTGATGACTACAAGTCTAAAGGCACTCAGAAAAGACTCTAGATTCCTATCCCAGAATAAATTATCTGAAGTCAATGGGATGAAATCCACTGGAAGGAAGGCATTAAGGCATCCCCCATCATCCAACATGAGGTACTCAGCAAAGCTATATAATGTGGAAGGACTCCATCATAAGGTACATGAACCAGTAATTGTACTGGGAATGGCCGACATGCAAAGTCAAGATAACTGTGGAATGGCCGACTCAGGTCTCAACTTCCTTCGAACAAGAGCATAAAGGAAAATGGTGACTGAATGTAGGAATCATAGACTCGATATGCAAAACTAGGACATCTCTGCAACATAGGAGGCATTGACAGAGGCTCCATAGGGACTGGAAGCTTAACTAGCTAGTGGAGATAAACTCAGATAAATGAGTACAGCTCCTAAAGTCAAACTATTAACCCAACCAATGGATGTGATATACAGTGCTTTGTTCGAAGGCGACACGACTCGACTGCTGCCAAAGATAACATCTTTTCTTGTCCGGCTTTTTTGTTTTTTAATTTTTTTGGACTTTTTCAAATATTTGAAAAGCTTGAAAAAGAATAAAATTGATTTAAAGTTACAGACTAGGAGGAGACGAGTGTCAAATGGGAAAACAAACTAGTTCCAAGTAGTGGAACATACCTATGCTCAATGCAAGGACACATGTGTAGGATAGTGACACTTGGGGGGAAAGTCCCCTCCCAGTAAGAATAGGGAATAACGCTGCAAAGGATATATAAAATGGCTCTATGTGGCTAGACATGAGATAATCTTGGGCTATATGGCTGATACTCAAAGTTAGAGAAGCTGGCATAAGGCTCAATGAGGAAGGAAAAGCTCATGATAATGCAATTACAACTTGACATAAGGGAGTCCGGGGGAAACAGGCCAGAAAAAGATCAAGAGTATGAGGCTCTTGCAAAATGTCATGGCAATACTATACAATGGACTCCCACACCCTAAAGGACAAAACTGTCGACATGGGCACCAAATGCAAATAAGGAGCTAAATAGGGTACCCATGTAAGGTCAAGCTCTACCATTCTAATCATGCCACTTCTAAAACAACAAGAAGGTTCCGTGACAAGATAGAATGGGTTCGTACCTATAGTTATAATGAAATGGTCATAAGGTCATGCAAAATGAAAATGGAGGTGAAACCTAAACTATATGCTAGTTTAAACATAATACCTGAAATCAGCACGAACGGGTCAAAACAATGGTCGAAACGGTGCTGAAAATGGTCTCCTACATTATGGGAACCCAAACCCTTCCAACATGCCAAAGACATCATGGAAGCAGTAGCGCCTTTGTCATTCACAATGCATTTTATGGTCATGTTAAGACATTCTACATGAATCAAGAGAGACACATAGTAAGGAAAGTGAGGCTGTAGTCCCACGATTTCAAATTTGATGACGGAGGAAGAATTATCATCGTTAACACCAAGAGAAGAAAGCAAAGCTTTCTTTTGCGAAGGACAACTCTGAAATACTTCGAGTGCACACATTGCACAAGGAGTGTGGCCCAAATCCTCAACAACAGAATAGTTTGGGCGGCTCGAGCATTAGGATTGTGCCTTGAACACTTAAGGACTCCCTTAGGAATGCGAGGAGCAACTTCAGGTTTATCCACAGGTTTTTCAATATGCAAAGGACTCTCGGGTGGAGCAGCTTCCTTTCCAAGGTCTGGTTGTGATGAACCATAGTCCTTTGCACGAGTCACAACCTTAGTAGCACGCACCATATTGATGCAACCATGACCACTATTAGCTTCCGGCGGATCTTGATCCCCATCAGACTAATCATGGGTCCTCGAGTTCATGTTTTGATTATAAGGTAAAGGGTTAGTGAGCACAGTTGGGCCATGCACTATGAATCTCATGGCTTCTTCTATCTAAGGGCAGAAGTGAGTGAGGTGGTCATCCGTACACAACTTGCAAGGAAACTTAACCTTACGTTTAGGCTGCTTATCCCCCCTAGCATTTTGGGTGTTCTTGTCATTATAATTGGCATTTCATTCTTATTCGCACTCTTACAATTGTTTTTACCCTTCTTCTTATTCCTTCTGGGTTGCTGGTTACCCTTCTGGTTCGACGATTGTATCTAAAGCACACTCATCATTTGGGTGGGTTGAGGTGAAGCCATGGCTTGTCCTGAGGTAGATTGGTTGATAGATAATTAACTGACCTCTTTCACAACTGAATTTCCAGATTTGGCACTCATACAACCAACAATGCCATCGGCATGTGGTCCAAGTTTGACCTTGGGGTCTATACTAGAACGCGGAGCATTAGGAATGATCTCATATAACAAATTGGATTGAGCATAAATCAAGTCCAATTCCTGTGCCCTATGTGTAAATTGAACCCAGTGATAGATTAATTTTACTCACAGCAATTAACAATTGATGATGCAAAATCACTCACAAAAGAGACTGAAATTGGAGCTGAACACTAAATTGTATTAACTCAATGTACAATAGCCAACCCTGTAACATAATAGGTTTTTGAATAAATAAAATACATCAGGGATTCGAATGCATGAGGAGCAATTCGAATCTAGCATAAAGCAGGCTTACTAAAAATAAGCAAATCCCCCATAGGTGTAAAAAGTTGATCCCAAATATTTCATGGAGCTCACGAATTGGAAAAAAGGCTTAGGCAAGCTAAAGAGTGATGGAATGGCAGCTCATACATGCTTTTCCAAGGAGAAAAGAGTGGAGAATGAAAAGGACAAAAAACTAGTTCACCTCACCTAGTCTAGCTTTTCCATTTGCCTTAAAACAATGAAAAAGAAGGCAATAAAGCAGAAAAAGCAGAAGGGTGCCTAGGAGGCCAGGAATAAAGTAGAATTGATTCCTTGAGGTTTCCCAAGCACTACATGAGTCAAATAAGTCAAGTTTGACCATTATGGATAGGCAAAAGACAACTTGCACAAGGTGGGACACATGAACTAGGCAAATAAGACAAAAATAATTAAATTAATGTCTAAGGTAGTAAACTATGGGTTGATTATTCTAACACCCCCCCTTAAGCCTGAATTATGAGTAATATATCAGAAAATTATAGGGCCTAGAAACAAGGCTTAGTCACCCTTTGACATACTACATGTCCATACAACCAAGGAAAGAGGAAAAAACCACATGGGAAAATCCTCCCTTAAACATGGACTGTAAAACAAAATTTGGAAATCTTGTCTTCACTCATGCTTCATAGCATGATCAGCAATCCCCAGCAGTGATTTGAAATTGCTGAAGTTCTTCTCACAAAATGCTTTGGTGAAGATATCAGCTACTTGTTCTGAAGATGAATAGAAGAGTAGGTGAATGGTGCCATCATGCACAAGCTCTCTGATGTAGTGCATATGGATCTCAATGTGTTTGGTTCTCTGCTTCTAAACTAGATCTTTGCAGATTCGAATGGTACTCTAGTTATCATAGTATATGGTAGTTGAGTACTTTGATTCGAAGCCACACTCTCCAAGTAATCCCTGCAACCATAAACATTGAGTTGCTGCATTAACAACTCCTCTGTACTTTGCTTCTGTAGATGAGAGTGCAACGGCACTCTGTTTATTGCTTGACCAGCTGATTGGCCCTTATACAAGCATGAACACATATCCTAATGTGGACTTTATATCTGTGCTATCACCTGCCCAATCACTGTCAGTAAATCCAATCAAATCAAGATCATATTTTGCTTTGTAGAAGATCCCATGTGTCCTTGTTCCCTGAACAAAGTTAAGGATCCTTTTGGCTGCTTTCCAATGGATCTCATGAGGCTGATCCATGTATCTAGAAGCCACACTTACTACATAATAAATATCAGGTCTAGTATGTGTCAGATACAATAAACATCCAATCAATTTCCTATATAGTGTATTGTTTACCATAGGTGAAGAATCGACTTCTTCTAGCTTCACTCCTGAAAGGAAAGGAGTTTTTCTTGCTTTGCAATCCTTCATTCTGAATTTGTTCAGAAAATCCAAGGCATACTTGGACTGGTGCACCTTGATTCTAGCTTTGGTTTGAGCAATCTCAGGCCCCAAAAATTGACTTAAGAGCCCCAAATCTATCATGGAGAAGGCTTGGTTCATAGCACTCTTCAAGGAAGCAATCTCATCCTTTGAGATTCCTGTAATGAGGAGGTCATCAAAATATAACACAATGATCATTAATGAACCATTAATTAACTTCAAATAGACATTTGGATCTGATTTGCATCGAACAAAATTTAGTGATAGCAAGAAGCTATCGAACTTGGCATACCAAGCCCCGGGGGCTTGCTTTAGCCCATACAATGACTTTCTCAACCTACACACAAGAGAAGGGTTAGTAGAAAAAACTTGAGGCTGCTGCATATATATCTCTTCAGTGAGATCTCCATTCAGGAAGGCACATTTTACATCCATTTGATGTACCTCCCATTGCTTTGAGACTGCAATGGCTAGAGCTAGCCTGATGGAATCCATCTTTGCCACTGGGGAAAAGGTCTCATTGTAATCTATCCCATGAACCTGTGAGTAGCCCTTGGCTACCAATCTGGCATTGTACTTTAGTGTTTAACCATCAGCAGCAAATTTGATCTTGTAGACCCACTTACACTGAACTAACTTCCTCCCTGGGGGAAGATACACTAGCTCCCATGTGTTGCTTTTCTGGAGCAAGCTGAACTCCTTCTTCATGGATGCTTGCCATATTGGATCTCCTACTTCTTATTCATATGTTTTAGGATTAGAATCCACCATCAAATAGCATTTTTCAGCAAACATAGGATCCTTCATGCACAGACCACTCTCAAATTGAGATCTAGTCCTCCTTGGGTCATTGGGATCCCCAGCTAGCTCTCCTGCTGCATGTAGTGTCTTGGATGCCCATTTTGGCCTTGTAGGGATGTTAGGGTCTGAAATAAACTCATATCCATCAGACAAATCAGAATCAGCATGTTCAACAAACTCTTCACTTACTTTCTGAGGTTCAGGTGGTGAAGAGGCTTCACCAACTTCCACTGCTGCAAGGGGTTCTTCTTCAAACTGAACACACCTTTCAATAAAGGCTTTGTTTGTGCTCAAATTTATCAGCTTGTACCCTTTTTAATATTCAGAGTATCCAACAAAAAGACACTCTTGGATTTGGGGCTGCAAAGCCTTCCTTTTCTCAGTTGGAATTCTAGCCCAAGCCTTTGAGCCAAAAATCCCGAAATGGGTCACATTTGGCTTGTGCCCACTCCATGCTTCGAAAGGAGTCATACCTTCAATATGTTTATGAGGAACCCTATTCTAGATATAGGATGCATAGTTTATAGCTTCGGCCCAGTACTTTGGTGGCAAAGTTTTGGCCTCAAGCATGCATGTTGTCATCTCCTTCAGTGATCTGTTCTTCCTCTTAGCAACACCATTTTGCTATGGTGTGTAAGGGATAGAATGCTGCATCTAAATACTTGCATCTACACAATAATTAATAAACTCAGAATTGACATACTCACCACCATTTTCAAATCTGAGGACCTTGAGTTTCCCCCTAGACTGGTTCTCAACCAAAGCCTTAAAGACTTTGAATAGGCCAAAAACTTCATACTTGTGTTTCGGGAAGTAAACCCAGCAATACCTGGAAAAGTCATCAATGAAATTCAATGCATATTTGGCCTGACTCATGGAAATATGAGGGAATGGGCCAGCAACATGACTGTGGATCAGCTCAAGGGGTGCAGAGGTTCTCTCATGACTGGCTCTCTCAAATTTGTGCTCTAGGTGTTTTCCTAGGATACAACCTTGGCAGACTCCTTTGGAAAATTTTATCTTGGGCAACCCTATGACCATCTCTTTTTCACTAAGATCAAAAATATATTTGTAGTTTAGGTGGCCAAATATTTCATGCCAAATATTGCTTGCTTCATTAGCATGAATCAGAAGAGCAGAGGGGTTTGAGTAGGGTAGGAAGTGTGAGAACATGTATACCTTTTGAGCATGATTTGCAACTCCTTTAGCTATGACTTTACCACTTGAGATCTCTGTGATCTCAACTTCATTAGGGGAGAGTATGACCTTCTTAGGAGACCCAGTGTGAGTCATCTGGTACACTGACAAGAGGTTGGAGGCAAGACCAGGCACATACAACACATTGCTGAACTTACCATGATCAAGATCAATCCTCCCTTTGCCCAAACTTTCAGTGAGAGAGTCATCTCCTAGTACTATAGGTGGTCCTTTCGACATGTCCAGTGAGGAGAATGCCTCCTTAGTCGAAACCATGTGTCTAGAAGCTCCAAAATCAATGATAAAGCTAGGTGAGCTTGTTGTGCCAGCAACCAATGCATGAACTGTCTCTTTGTCTTCTGAACTTGATCCTCCTTCTCTCTTCTTTGAGCTTTCTGGAAGGGAGATGCCATTCTTCTCTAGGAGTTGGGTCAGCATATCAATTTGATTTTTCATACAAGAGCTTTCAGAGTTATTGCCCTTATTGCAGTATGCGTACTTGCTCATTTCTCCTTTATTCTTCTTTTTCTGGTAGTTCTTCTTGGAACCTTGTGGCTCCTCCAGAGACTGTTTCTTGTCTCTCTTTTGCTCAGGTGGCTTCTTAGCTTTCTTTTTGCTTTTTGAATCCACCTTCAAATCTCCAACAATCAGAGCTTGATCTTTGGATGGTTTGATGGTGCCCATCATCACCAGCTTGTCTTGTTCTTGTGTGAGAGATTCCATGAAATCTGCAAGGCTAGGCATCTTCCAAGTTCGAGCTGTCAGTTTTGTGGCATAGAAGGTCGAAAAAAACACTGAATAGTCAGGGCCTAGCTTTGAGAGAATGGCCAGGACAAGCGGATCATCCTTCTTTTCGATCCCACACTGTTTCAGCTGCAAAACTAGTGCTTTGAACTTGGAGAAATATAGCTGCAAGGATTCAAATCTATTTGGAATCAGAGAGATCAGCTCATTTTTTATTTGATGTCCCCTCATCTCATCTATATTTCCAAAAATATCAGAAAGCTTCTCCCATACTTCATTCGGTGATGTCAATCCATCAAGATGGAAAAGGAGGTCTCCGAAAATACTCAGACACAGGAGACCATAGGCCTCATCCCTCCTGTTGTGCCATTTCATCTTCTCTGCAGCTGCATTGGGATCTGCTTCTATTTCCATAGTCACCCTATAGAGTCCTTTCACTCTCAACAGTATCTCCATCTCTGCTTTCCATTCAAAGAAATTGAAAGGAGTCAAGATAGTTTTCTGTGATTGATCCATAGCTTAGAAAATCTGTCCCGGCTGTCAGTAGAAGGCTCCTAGTCACTGATGTCGAACCTGCAAAACAATTTTTGAAGGAGAGAAAAAATATACAGTGGCTCTTGTTAGAATAATCAACCCATAGTATTTACCCACTTAGACATTATTTCATTTATTTTGTCTTATTTGCCTAGTCCATGAGTCCCACCATGTGCAAGT
>LPNX011076892.1:309848-330878 GCA_001517045.1 Pseudotsuga menziesii
TCTGATACCATGTGGAAATTGAACCCAGTGATAGATTAATTTTACTCACAGCAATTAACAATTGATCAAGCAAAATCACTCACAAAAGAGACTGAAATTGGAGCTGAACACTAAACTGTATTAAATCAATGTACAATAGCCAACCCTATAACATAATAGGTTGCTGAATAAAAAAAATACATCAAGGATTCGACTGCATGAGGATCAATTCGAATCTAGCATAAATCAGGCTTACTAAAAATAAGCAAATTCCCCATAGGTGTAAAAAGCTGATCCCAAATCTATCATGGAGCTCACGAATTGGAAAAAAGGATTAGGCAAGCTAAAGAGTGATGGAATGGTAGCTCATACATTCTTTTCCAAGGAGAAAAGAGTGGATAATGAAAAGGACAAAAAACTAGTTCACCTCACCTAGTCTAGCTTTTCCATTTGCCTTAAAACATTGAAAAAGCAGGCAATAAAGCAGAAAAAGCAGAAGGGCGCCTAGGAGGCCAGGAATAAAGTATAATTGATTCCTTGAGGTTTTTCAAGTGCTTCATGAGTCAAATAAGGAAATTTTGACCATTATGGATAGGCAAAAGACAACTTGCACAAGGTGGGACACATGAACTAGGCAAATAAGACAAAAATAGTTAAATTAATGTCTAAGGTAGTAAACTATAGGTTGATTATTCTAACACCCTAAAAATGGCTTGTTCCTCATTCTGAACTCTGGATGTAGAAACATCCTTCGCTATATAAGGTATTAACCATTTAAGGAACCATTCAAGGAGAAACTCTGGCGGTATGAAGGATTTAATCAATCTCTTCCGTCTATGCCACTCTTGGATATGGTCTGAGATATGCGTGGTTTTATCTTGTTAAAATGTTGACAAGATTTCAGTACCAACGTCGTAACGCACTGGTAGCTGGAATTGGTTGAGATAAGTCATAGCTAGGTCATCAAACAAAGTGAATGCCCCCCTAGGTAGCTCTATGTACCATTTCACAGCAGGCTCGGTGAGGGTGCGTTGAAATAGCATTAAACGCATCGAATCTTTGTGTACAGAGTTAGAATAGCACCATTGGTAAAATGTAGTAACATGTTCACTCATATCTTCTCTTGTTTTTCCCTCAAACTTGGGAATGTCCGAGGGAAACTTCGTAGAGACAGCCGGCCAAGTCGAGTCATAAGATACTGGATCGTTCGTTAGTCTCAACAAGTTAGGCAGATTTAACGTTGCGAGGAAAGGCAGCCTAGGTTGAGCAGGTCTATGAGGTGCTTCCTAATAATTTTGGTTCACATAAGACTAATTACCGTAACCACCATGGCCATGGCCATAGTATCCTCCTCCCATTTGACCTATCTAGGGTGGCATGGAAGCACCATAATGTGGTGTATTTTGACTATGTGGGGGTACAAAGCCATAATTCAGAGAGTAAGTGGGTTGTTGATACCCGCACCCATAAGGTGAATAACTCTTTACATACTGCGGTCCATAATATGGTCCATAAGAAGTCCCATGAGATGTCCCATGAGAAACTCCATAGGTAGGATAGATGTTCGAGAAGTAAGAATATGACCTCCAAAAGTAGGAATATGACCTCCCGATACAATAGGAGTTGCTTGAATATGAGACACAATTATGCGAGTATCAGTAGTACGCACATGGTTCGTAGCAACATTCTGGCCCGAAGGACCACGTGAATGTGTGGGAGGAATAGCATTCGAAGAACTAGGAATAGAGGATGAAGGGAGATGTGAAATCACGTAAAGGGTATTACATACAGTCACTTGTCTTGGCTCTGGTATCTGAATAGGAATACTAGAACTAGGTCTAGGATGAACATGTGATGTGACCTCCACCATAGGGTGTGAAAATTGAACCCAGGTGTTAGAACAATTACACTCACAACAATTGCCAATTACACATGCAAATTACTCACAAAAGGAGACTGAATATGGAGCAGAACACTAATCTGTATTGAATAAGTGTACAATAGCCAACCCTATGAACTCATATGCTATCCCAATAAATAATTACATGAGAGATTTGAATGCATAAGGATTCCATTAGAATTTGGTCAAAAGCAGGCTTACTAAATCTAAGCAAATCCCCCATAGGTGCATAAAGTAGTTTCCAAATATGTCTAGGAGCTCACGAATTGGAAAAATCAATTAGGAAAGCTAATATATGGTGGAAATACAACTCATACATGCTTTTCATAGGAGAAAAGAGTCGAGGATGATGAGGACAAAAAACTAGTTAACTTCACCTAGTCAAACTTTCCCAATTGCCTTAAAACTCAGAAAAAGCATACATGCACTAGGGAGGCCAAGAATAAATAAGATTTGATTCCAAGAGGTTTCTGAAGTGCTCCATGACTCAAATTTAGCAATTTTTTCCACTATGGATGTGTGGAGGACAACTTGCATAAGGTGGAATATGGAAACTAGACAAATAAGACAAAAATTGGATTAATTAATGTCTAAGGTAGCTAACTATGGGTTGATTATTCTAAAACCCCCCCTTAAGCCTAAATTATGAGTAAAATATCAGAAAATTATAGGGCCTAACAGCAAGACTTAGTCACCCTTTACATACTACATGTCCATTTAACCAAGGAAATAGGCAAAAACCTAGTGGGAAAAATCCTCCCTTAAACATGGACAGTAAAACAAAATTTGGAAATCTTGTCATCACTCATGCTTCACAGCATGATTAGATATCCCCAATAGTGATTTGAGATTGCTGAATGTCTTCTCACAAAAAACTTTGGTGAAGATATCTGCTACTTGCTCTGAAGATGAACAGAAGAGTAGGTGAATGGTGCCATCATGCACAAGCTGTTTGATGTAGTGCATATGGATCTCAATGTGTTTGGTTCTCTGATTCTAAACTGGATCATTGCAAATTTGAATGGTACTCTGATTATCACAATAGATAGTATTTGAGTATTCTAATTCGAAGCCACACTCACCAAGTAACCCCTGCAACCATAAACATTGAGTTGTTGCATTTACAACTCCTCTGTACTCTGCTTCTGTAGATGAGATTGCAATGGCACTCTGTTTCTTGCTTGACCAGCTGATTGGCCCTTCATCAAGCATGAACACATATCTTGATGTTGAATTTTGATCTGTGCTGTCACCTACCCAATCACTATCAGTAAACCCAATCAAATCAAGATAAGATTTAGCTTTGTAGAAGATCCCTTGAGTCCTTGTTCCCTTAACAAAGTTAAGGATCCTTTTGGCTGCTCTCCAATGGATATCATGAGGCTGATCCATGTATCTTGAAGCCACACTTACTGCATAAGAAATATTAGGTCGAGTATGTGTAAGATACAACAAACATCCAATCAATTGCCTATACAGTGTATTGTTTACCATAGGTGAAGAATCAACTTCTTCAAGCTTAACTCTTGAAAGGAAGGGAGTCTTGCTTGGCTTGCAATCCTTCATATTGAATTTTTTCAGCAAATCCAAGGCATACTTGGACTAATGTACTTTGATACCTTCTTTGGTTTGAGCAATCTCGAGCCCCAAGAATTGGCTCAATAAGCCCAAATCAGTCATTGAGAAGGCATGGTTCATTGCATCCTTCAAGGAAGCAATTTCATCCTTTGAGCTTCCTGTAATGTGAAGGTCATTAACATACAAAACAATTATTATTAATGAACAATGAATCAGCTTCAAATAGACATTTGGATCTGAATTGCATCAAACAAAATTCAGTGATAGCAGAAAGCTATCAATCTTGGCATACCAAGCCTTGGGGGCTTGCTTAAGCCCATACAATGACTTCTTTAGCCTACACATAACAGATGGGTTAGTATAAAATCCTTGAGGCTGCTTCATGTAAATCGCTTCAGTGAGATCTCCATACAAGAAAGCACACTTCACATCCATGTGGTGTACCTCCCACTGCTTTGAAGCTGCAATGGCTAAGGCTAGCCTGATGAAGTCCATATTTTCCACTGGTGCAAAGGTCTCATTGTAGTCTGTGACATGTACCTATGAGTATCCCTTGACTACCAATATTACTTTGTACTTTAGAGGTGAACCACCAGCATAAAATTTGGTTTTGTACACCCACTTACACTGAACTAGCTTCCTCCCTGGGGGAAGATCAACCAGCTCCCAAGTGTTGCTCTTCTGGAGTGAGATGAACTCTTCTTCCATGGATGTTTTCCATATTGGATCATTTGCTACATCTTCATATGTCTGGGTCTGATTCAACCATCAGATAGCATTTCTCTGCAAACATAGGATCTTTCATGCACAGAGCACTCTCAAACTGAGATCTAGTCCTCCTAGGATCATTAGGATTTCTAGCTAGTTCTCCAGCTGCATGAATGGTATTTGCTTCCCATTTTGGTCTCTTAGGACTGTTAGGATATGCAATTAAATCATCATTATCAGACATATCAGAATCAGCATGTTCAACTATCTCTTCACTTACATTCATAGGTTCTGGTGGTGAAGAGGATTCTCCAACTTCCACTGCTGCTAGGGGCTCTTCTTGAAACTGAACACACCTTTCAATGAAGGATTTTTTTGTGCTCAAATTAATCAACTTACAAACTTTTGAATCTTCATAGTACCCAAAAAATAGACACTCTTGGCTTTGGGGCTGCAAAGCCTTCCTCTTTTCTATTGGAATTCTAGCCCAAGCCCTTGAGCCAAAAATCCTGAAATGGGCCACATCTGGCTTGTGCCCACTCCATGCCTCGAAAGGAGTCATACCATCAATATGTTTATGAGGCACCATATTCTGAATATAGGCTGCACATTTTATAGCTTCGGCCCAAAACTTTGGTGGAAAATTCTTAGCCTCCATCATACAGGTTGCCATCTCTTTCAGTGATCTGTTCTTCCTCTCAGCAACACCATTCTGCTGTGGTGTGTAAGGGATAGAATGCTGCATCTGAATACCTGCATCTACACAATATTGAATGAACTTAGAATTGACATACTCACCACCATTGTTAGATCTGAGGACCTTGAGTTTCCTCCCAGACTGGTTTTCAACCAAAGCCTTGAAGACTTTGAAGAGGCCAAAAACTTCAGGCTTGTGTTTCAGGAAGTAAACCCAGTAATACCTGGAAAAGTCATCTATGAATGTCAATGCATATTTGGCTTGACTCATTGAAATATGAGGAAATGGGCCAGAAAAATCACTGTGGATCAACTCAAGAGGTGTAGAGGTTCTCTCATGACTAGATTTCTTAAATTTATGCTCTGGGTGTTTTTTTAAGATGCAACCTTGACAGACTCCTTTGGAAAACTTAATCTTTGGTAACCCTATGACCATTTATTTTTCACTAAGATTTAGAAAGATACTTGTCATTAAGGTGGCCAAATATTTCAAGCCAAATCTTGCTTGCCTCATTAGCATGAATTAGAAGAGAAGAGGGGTTTGAGTAGGGTAGGAAGTGTGAGAACATGTATACCTTCGAAGTGTGATTTGCAACTCCTTTTGCAATGAATTTACCACTTGAGAAATTTGTGATCTCAAATTCATCAGGGGAGAATATGAAATTCTTTGGAGACCCTGTGTGGGTCATATGATACACTGATAAGAGGTTAGAGGCAAGACTTGGAATGTACAATACATTGCTGAACTTACCATGGTCAAGATCAATCCTCCCTTTGCCCAAACTTTCAGTGAGAGAGTCATCTCCCAGTACAATTGGTGGACCTTTCAACATATCAAGTGAGGTGAATGCCTCCTTGGTCAAAACCATATGTCTTGAAGCTCCAGAATCAATGATGAAACTAGGTGAGCTTGATGTGCCAGCAACCAATGCATGAACTCTCTCTCTGTCTTCTGAATTTGATCCTCCTTCCCTCTTCTTTGTGCTATCTGGAAGGGAGATGCCATTCTTCTCTAGGAGTTGGGTCAGCATGTCTATTTGCTTCTTCATGCATGAGATTTTAGAATGATTTCCCTTACTGCAGTATTCGCACTTACTCATTTCTCCTTTGTTCTTCTTCTTCTAGGGGTTCTTCTTGGAACCCTGAGGCTCCTCTGGAGACTTGTTGTTGTCTCTCTTTTGCTCAGGTGGATTTTTAGCTTTCTTCTTTCTTTTTGAATCCACCCTTGAATCTCTAGCAACAAGAGCTTGGTCTTTGGAAGGTTTGATGGTGCCCATCATCACCAGTTTATCTTGTTCTTGTGTGAGAGATTCCATGAAATCTGCAAGGCTAGGCATTTTCCAGGCTCGAGCTGTCAACTTTGTGGTATAGAAGGTCGAAACAAACATTGAATAGTTAGTTCCAAGGGTCAATATTATGGCCAAAACCAGTTTCTCATCCTTCTTTTTGATCCCACATTGTTTTAGCTGCAAAACAAGTGCTTTGAACTTGGAAAAATAGAGTTGCAGGGATTCAAAGCTATTGGGACTCAGGGAGATCAATTAATTTTCAATTTGATGTCCCCTCATCTCATCTGTCTTACCAAAAAGATCAACAAGCTTCTCCCATACTTCATTTGGTGATGTTAATCCATCAAGATGGAAAAGGAGGTCTCTGGATATGCTTAGACACAGGAGACCATAGGCCTCATCCCTCCTATTGTGCCATTTAATCTTTTCTGCAGCTGCATTGGGCTCTACTTCTATTGACATAGTCACTTTGTAGAGGCCTTTCACTCTCAATAGTATCTCCATATCTGCTTTCCGTTCAAAGAAGTTAAATGGAGTCAAGATGATCTTCTGAGATTGATCCATAGCTCAGAAATTGTCCCTTCAGTTAGCAGAATGCTCCCAGTAAATGATGTCAAACTTGTAATAAAAAATTGGAAGGAGAGAAATCGATATACAAAGGCTCTGATACCATGTGGAAATTTAACCCAGGTGTTAGAACAATTACACTCACAACAATTTCCAATTACACATGCAAATTACTCACAAAAGGAGACTGAATATGGAGCAGAACACTAATTTGTATTGAATAAGTGTACAACATCCAACGCTGTGAAGTCATAGGCTACCACAATAAATAATTACATGAGATATTTGAATGCATAAGGATGCCATTCGAATTTGGTCAAAAGCAGGCTTACTAAATCTAAGCAAATCCCCCATAGGTGCATAAATCAGTTTTCAAATCTGTCTAGGAGCTCACGAATTGGAAAAATCAATTAGGAAAGATAATAGATGGTGGAAGGACAACTCATACATTATTTTCATAGGATAAAAGAGTGGAGGATGATGAGGAAAAAAAGCAAGTTAACTTCACCTAGTCAAACTTTCCCAATTGCCTTAAAACTCAGAAAAAGCAGGCAATAAAGTAGAAAAAGCAGACATGCACTAGGGAGGTCAGGAATAAAGAAGATTTGATTCCAAGAGGTTTCCCAAGTGCTCCATGACTCAAATTTATCATGTTTGACCACTATGGATGTGTGGAGGACAACTTGCATAAGGTGGAATATGGAAACTAGGCAAATAAGACAAAAATTGGATTAATTAATGTCTAAGGTAGCTAAATATGGGTTGATTATTCTAACATAGGGATGGAGGGTGTAATGTGACTTTTGTTCCCAAATCTCTCCACATGGAAGTGACTAGGACTACCCTTAGGCATAGTGTTAAGTTCAAACTCCGACTTGGTACGCGGTAACGAATCATGTATAGGAATACCAGACATACCATAACTAGTGCTCGTAGGTTCATGATGGGTCTCATCGACCCGCATCCAATACCGACAACCTATGGATGAGGGATCAAACCCAGAGTGTGTAGGTGTCAAAACCCCAAAATTTCAGAAAAAATTTAAATTTTTTAAAATAGCATATATTCTCATTAAATGCAGTCATTAACTATTTGATTAGTTTTATGTTACTAGAATTGTAACTGAATGATATTTTGATTATACTTATCTTTAAAGAATAGTTTCTTTTCAGTTACTGATTGTTTTCTGTTTGCGACCACAAGGTGGGATTGTCATGAAAGACTGGGCTTACTTAGCTTCCGAGCTAACGCAGCAGTTTTCCTTCTCTTACAGATATACAGGTAAGATGTTTGGGTCGTTGCTAACAAATCCCTAAAGTATTCAATAATGATTCGCTGTACAAAATTTATTCAGTAAAAGTATATACATGCTAGTCACATTTACCAGGCTTCTAAAGGTAAAGCTTTAACTAAGTTTTCTTTTAAGATCTTACTGCTAGAGAATTGAATTCTACTAGTAAAGATGGAAGTTATTTCTTTGTCAAGAAAGCAGGACTTAACATTTCTACGGAGTACAAAAGAATTGGATGTTCATACTGAATGCAAGTGTAAAATGCAATAGATTTTTCTTTACTAGCAGCAAGCATGGTAGGATTACAACATCAAAGATCCAATTTTACTTATTCATAATTACTGCATCATGCCAAGATTGAATTTGTAACTATAATTGTAAAAAGATAAGGAGGTTTAAGTATCAAACCTATACTTTTCTTGCCTCCAGCATTACAAAGTTTATTACTTGCTACAAGTCTTCCTTTAATACTTTAAGCATCTGCATTGTTTTGGAATACTACTTCTATTCCATGGTCAAATTTGGATAAGAAAAACACTTTTATATCAGTCCTAGATTTATTATACTCAAACACTGCTTATGAGTTTCATGGCTATACTATCAAACAAGGAAGACTAACTTACCCAAGCTACTTATCATATAAAGACTCTTATAATATCTTCTATAACCTTTGGGCTTAAATTTGATAAGAGTCCAATTGTCACAATGAAAAATGGTTTCATGAATATTAGTAGGATTGCTATTTTACAAACAAAGAAGGTTCATAAGGTTAAGAGAAAAACCATCATCATGTTCAATTGATCACCTCATATGAACTATTACAATTCTAAAAACTTTATATTATCATCCCCTTTACTTCATTTGTGAACTAGGAAAATAGATAATATAGAAAATAGGTTTATAGCTAAACTACACTATGGTAACTAGCATTACTTATTTACTCTTATAACTCATTATAAACAAATACATCTCTCCATGCCTAATTGTATGAGACCAACGACGAACCAATTCTATTTTATAATGTTTTATAAACATTATTCTAATGTTTAAATAGTTGATTTTATAATGCAGGCAATAACTATGGTATGACAAACATTTGGAATCCCCGTGATATGATTTGGGTTGTGAAACGAAATCATTAGTGAATCTTGTCATGGAAATATAGAGTTCCTACCCACTGCATGCCAATTATCAAAAAGGTTACGTGGGATCTTCCCAGCCATGCACTGTTGTTTAAAATGGTTTGACTCAAACCCTAGTCATCATTTCTCCTCTGCCTTCGGGCCTCCGGCCGCTCTGCAAAAACCTCCTGATCCATCTTGCTGCTTGCACTATCTACTAGACAATTCCTATGCTGTTTCATCTTCTCATGGCTCATCTACTACATTGTGAGGAAGATACTATGTTGAATAGCTAGTTGTGAGATGTTTTGGCAGCGTCAATTCTCTTAGGGTTTTCTCCATTGGCAACCCTCGCTCAAACTCTTTATTGTGCAGGCCGTTGCCTTAACTTAGTGCTACCATTCGTCCTCCACCTTGACAGGTTACCCATCTCTTCAGCGAGATCCTTCTCTTCAGTGGTAAATGAAGGGTTTACCCTTCCTCCTGCTGGTGGTTGTCTTATTGTTCTTCAGTGGCCATATTTCTATTAAAATTTCAGGTATGTTATAGGATTTTAATCAGTTTTCTTTTCACATTCATAGCTTAACCATCAAAATTTAGTAAGGTTTTTAATATTTTATCCTTTGTTGCAGGGTTTGACCTCTTCTCTTGGTGTGGAAAGTGCAACACATCAACAGCTGGCTCCTCTCGGTAAGCCTGGTTTTACCCATGGCATTCTCCTCCTTGCTAGTCTTTTAGGGTAGTCATGGCTTTGACTTCATGGTTTGTAACCCTTATGGTTACCTTGGTTCAGTTTAGTGAACCTGAACACTGTTTAAACGAGTTTCACTCTTTGTTTAGCATGGGTGCTTGGCTGAAGCCAAGACTGTGGGTTTTGGGTCTTAGTTTGATTACTGTATAAGCATGCATATATACTATTAATTTCGTACAGGTTGTAAGTTTTTATTTTGTAAAACAAGTTGGTGGCCATAAGTTACAAAGGAGATAGAAATCCATCTTTTGATGAATATTAGTACATACTTGTTAGATTTGACAGGGTTTACCCTGAACTTGGAGCTATAAGCTGTCCATACAATTTTCTTGAATTAATATTTTGTTACTGTACAGTTTTTGAAACAATACAATGTGTATACTTGGCTTATTAAGTCTATATGTGTTCGATATCTCCGATTTCTATAAATTAAATAAATATCTAATTTACTCTTTGTGAATGATTTTAAGTATTAGCTGGTAGGGTTTTCCTGTATAATAATAATATATCAGGTTAATTAATTACTCCAAAGAATTGTATAAATTGTTATAGTGGTTATACTTTGTAAATTATAAAATCTGAATGTTTTAATGGCATTCTCAAAGTCATTAACAGTGTAACCTTGGTTACAGGTTTTTATATTGAAATTCTTGTTTATTAAAGTAGATTGTAATATTATTGTGTAAAGTTACCCGACCTTTACTATTAGCTTTGTTTAGGTTCTTTTACATGTTTAAAATGGAAAATAATGACATATTTTCAGCTTAAAAAATAACTTATTGTTAAAGTAATCTCAATACTTATTATTACTTACACTGCCTTTCTAAATTTATAAGAGTTTTCCAGTTATGCTTTAGAAATTATAGTTAAGCTCGAAGTCGAGCACTTCGTTAAATGCTTACTATAGATTATGCACTTATATATATATATATATTTTTAACCTTTAATATTTCTTTTATGAACTTACTGTCAAGGATTCTATACTTGGTTTGAACCTTGACTTACTAGTTATTAGGAAAATTGTAAGTGTTAACTTATAGTTTATACCCTTCAGTTTATATAGGGTCTTTTTATTCTTATCTTATTGTATTAATGTTCTTAAATATTGTTTTAATCACCTTGCAGTGTAGAAAGTATAAAAGTTTTCAGTTTATAATTAATGTAATAAATATATTACCTAAAGTTCCATAATGGTAATACTCCTATAGTGTAAGTAATAGATTTTTATGGTTGTTTAATAATAAAGACATTATCTCCATTGAATACAAATGTTTCCATTATTAATATTTAGTTTATTTTATAACATTCTGTTATTTATTAATTTATTTGTTTATATCTTTAAAAATCAAATATCATAACTTATATATATAGTAACCTGCATTTACCCTTTAGTAACAATAGAATAACAGCTATGTAAACTATTTGAGCTCAGTCAAATAAAAGGAGAATTAAGTGATGAAAAATGACTACATTACTAACCAAACCTACAGACTAACACAACCAGGTTTTAACTATGGAGTCTAAACAATATTTGATTACTCTTTCTAACAATGTTGTCTTTCCAGCATATAGAAGTTAAATTCTTTAAATCAGGAAGAAAAACATTGTAAGGTTTAAAACCCCAAGTAAACCTAGTCTGACTTTTCTTTTGTACAACTATTATATTCTTCTATATGTTCTTTACAAATAATAAAATTATTGAGAAAGATAGATTGTACGAAGGAATAGTTTTATCTATGAGCAGAAGCAGCTGTCAGCAAAATAATTAATTTCTTCTGATAATAAGCAAAGAACAATGTACTATTCTATAATCTCATCATACATCTTTTTATAATTCTACCCATGTGCTGGAGTACGGTCTGGTAAACCCAGATGTGGAAAAACACAGTGGGTCATTAGTCTTCATCAACAGATTCTATTACTAATAAACTAAAAACATCTACATCACTAAACCAGTAAAATCTTTATATCATAACATTCAACCATTCATAGTTTATTAAAACATAGACAGTCAAGTGATAGAACCCGTTTCAGCTTTGGTCAACAACAGCAATGGGAGGCTGTTCCTCCCTACCAACTCCTGGAGAACACTCAAACAACGACTCCTCAGTACCCCCGAGCTTGCTCTAGTCTCCCTAGCTAGAACTAGGTGCAACAATAGTCAGATACCAGTCTTCAAACTCAGTATTAATCCAGAACTTATCAGTAAGTTCTCCCAGCTAACAAGCTATAATAAACCGAGTTACTGCAACAATCCTCTTAGAACAACTTCCTTACTGTTTTTCCCTTTTTCCCCAAATGAATTTCCTGAATAGCATTCCACCTGGATGTTTCTTCTCTAGAAAATATCTAAGCAACCTCAGCTCTATTCATTGGGTACGTTTAAAAGATTGCCTAGGTCTTTTTGGGTTAGTTGTCATTTAATGAGCCACCTGCTCTGATCCCACTTTCTTGGGGAATCATGACCCCAAATATAGGGAAGTTGCCACCTGCAACTTAGGAAGTGTTTAAGGATGCTGCCACTTGTCTTTTTCCCTCCACCTAGTTCCATCCACCAGTTTGACTAGTAACCTCTTTTTAACAGCTCTCCCATGCTGTTGTCTCCACAATTTATTTATTAATAATAAAATATTCTGAATTACATTCCACTTCTGTTGACTTTGCTGAGTCATCAGTTCCTACTTAGCATTAAATTTAACATAATGTCTCAGGAATATAATTAAAACAATTTACATAATTTCACGAAATTGGGGTATGTGACATACACACCCCCTTAAAATGTAACATCGTCCTCGATGTTACTTATTCTTCATCCTCTGCAAGATCCTGGAACAGATTCAGGTATGCTTCCCGCATTTTACTTTTCAGTTCCCAGGCAGCTTCTTCATGACTAAGGTGCTTCCATTGCACCTTCAACTACCCAATTGTATGGTTCTGCAGAGCAATCTCCCTCCTCCCGAGGATACAATCCGGTTCCACCAGAACTTCTCCTTCTGGTTCCACCTGTACAACATTCCAATCAATCACATGAGTAGCATCATGAACATACTTTTTCAGAACAGAAATATGAAAAACATTATGCACTTTCAAGTTAGGTGGTAACGCTAGCTGATATGCAACTTGACCAATTCTGGATAAAATTTCAAATGGACCACAATAACGTGG
The DNA here is from genome assembly GCA_001517045.1 of Pseudotsuga menziesii. Taxonomy (NCBI): domain Eukaryota; kingdom Viridiplantae; phylum Streptophyta; class Pinopsida; order Pinales; family Pinaceae; genus Pseudotsuga; species Pseudotsuga menziesii. The sequence goes on from LPNX011076892.1 coordinate 322,894, forward strand.
TGCTAGCTTTGCACAACTCCCTAGTATTAGAGAGCTTTTCTTTGGTCTTACCTTTATAAACACGTGCTCACCCACCTGGAACTCTTTGGGAGTTCTTTTCAAATCTGCTTGGCTCTTTTGCCGATCATGTGCTACTTTCAAATTTTCCTGCACTTGTTTCACAATCTGTTCCATTTCCTTCAATAATTATGGTCCTAACACCAATCTATCTACTGGATTATTCCAGGAGATAGGAGTGTTGCATTTACGCCCATACAGAATTTCAAATGGACTGAACTTAGCTGATGACTGATAATTGTTATTGTATGCAAACTTTGCTAAATGCAAGTAGTCCTCCCACTTACCTAGCTAATCCTTAACATACATTCTTAACAGATCTTCCAGCACGTGATTCACTCTTTCTGTTTGTCCATCTGTTTGAGGATGGAAAGAGGTGCTGAAATTCAGTGTTGTATTCAATCCCTTAAACAAGGATTTCCAGAAATTCCCTGTGAATTTAGGATCCCTGTCTGAAATGATAACCTTCGGTACACCATGTAGCCGAAAAATCTGCTTTAAAAATATGTCAGCTATGTTTGCATCCTTGTAAGTAGTTTTAACAGGAATGAAATGTGCTGCTTTACTTAATTTATCTACCACCACCATAATTGAATCATTCTGATTCTGATTTCTGGGCAATCCAGTAATAAAATCTAAGTTGATTATCTCCCATTTCCAACTAGGAATAGGCAATGGTTGCAGTAAACCAGTTGGATGTTGGTGTTCGGTTTTCACTTGTTGACAGTCCAAACATCTATCTATGTATTCAGCTACTTCAGATTTCATATTAGGACAGAAATATTCTTTCGTTAACATGGTTACAGTCTTTTGGTAACCTGGATGTCCTGAGTAAGGTGTTTTATGAACTTCGTCCAGAATCAGCAACTTGACCTTAGGCACATTAGGCACATACAGATTGTCCTTAAACAATAAAAATCCATCTTTATTTAGACTATAACCTTTTATTAAGCTTTCTGTAGGTTCTTCTTTAGCTGTAATTTGTAATTTTTGATAAATTTCATCCTGTTTTACTCCTGTTATAAGCTGTTCATTTAAATCAGAAACATAAGTACTGATTGCTGCTATAAAGTTCAGCTTTGCATTTCTGCTCAAAGCATCAGCCACCTTATTTTCTTTTCATTTTATGTGTTGGATTTCAAAATCATATTCACTCAAGAAGGCCAACCACCTTTCTTGTCTTGCATTTAAGTTGGGCTGATCTAAAAGGTATTTTAGTCCTTTATTATCAGTCATTAAGATAAACTTTCTGCCTATTAGGTGGTGTCGCCACATTTTTAAGGCATGTATAACAGCAGCAAGTTCTAAATCATAAGTTGCATAATTCGTTTCGTGGATCTTTAACTTCCTGGACTCATAGGCAATGACATGCCCGTCTTGAGTCAGCACACCGCCTAAACCGTCATTACAAGCATCGGTGCATACCATGAAATCTTTGTTAGGATCTACTATTCTTAGAATAGGCGCAGTTGTTAATAAGGTTTTTAATTTCTTAAAACTTTCTTCACACTTTAAGTTCCAATCGAATTTCTTACCTTTCTTTTGCAAGGAAGTGATTGGATTAGCTGTTTTTGAAAAACCTTCAATAAATCTTCGGTAATAACCGGTAATTCCCATAAATGACCTAACATATGTTACGTCCTTTGGAACTGGCCAATCTTTGATTGCCCGAATCTTTTCAGGATCGAATGAAATCCCTTATTTAGTCACTACGTGACCTAAGTACTGGATTTCATCTCTAAAGAAATCACACTTGCTGAACTTCACAAAAAGTTGTTGCTCTCACAGCTCTTGTAAAACTATCCGTAAGTGTTCCTTATGTTCCGCTTCATTTTTAGAATAAATTAAGATGTCATTGATAAATACGACAACAAATTTATCTAAGTATTTATGCATTATATTATTCATTAGACACATAAAGACAGCTGGGGTGTTGGTGAGCCCAAATGGCATTACGACAAATTCGTAATGTCCATACCTTGTTCTAAAGGTTGTCTTGAAAATGTCCTCATCTTTAATTCTTACCTGATGATATCCTGATCTCAGGTCTATCTTTGAGAACACCGTAGCTCCACGTAGCTGATCAAACAGATCATCTATGCGGGGCAACGGATACCTATTTTTAAATGTCATCTTATTTAGTTGATGGTAATCTATGCATAGTCGCATAGTTCCGTCTTTCTTTTTGAGAAAGATGACCGGTGCTCCCCAAGGGGACACACTAGGTCAAATGTACTTCTTATCTATTAACTCTTTTAACCATGATTTTAATTCATTGAGTTATAGAATATTCATACGATACGGATCTTTCTAGCTAGGTACAGCACCTGGTACCAACTCAATAGTGAAATCCAGTTCCCTCCTGGGAGGTAATCCTGGAATTTCCTCCGGAAAAACATCAGTAAATTTGTTTAACACAGGAATATCCTCTATTTTTAACTTATCTTTTTCAAATTTACTTGCCTCATCTGTAATAGTTATAGCATAGGCTTTACACCCTTTTCTAACTGCTCTTTTAAGTTGTAAGGCAGAAATCTGCTTGATTACAGTTTTCCTAGGAATACCCTTAACTGTTACTAGTTGTTCATTATTATTTATGCACGTAAAGGTTTTATCAAAATAGTTTAAAACTACTTTGTGCTGCTCTAACCAATCCATACCAATCAGTAAATCATACGAGCCAAGTGGAAAAACATTAAGCTTAACTGTAGTTTTAAAATCATTCATAACTAAAGCACATTCTTTCATATAACAGGTTACTTTTCTTTTTGCTCCAGTGGCTAATTGAACTAACCAGGAATTATCAAACTTTTCAACAGTCAATTTACACTTTTCCACTATCTGAGGTGAAATGTAACTAAGACTAGCCCCTGGATCAATTAAAATGGTTGCATGGGTTTGGTTAACCATACCTTCGACTTCCACCATGGAAGTCTGATAGTCAGCTTGGCGGTTCTCCAATGCTGCATTTATTCTGGGCATAGTCCTTGAAAATTCTCCAACAGTAATTTCATCATGCACAGCATGAATATTGTTGTTCGACTTTTTCCGATTTGGGCAGACCGAGGCATAGTGCGGGCCATTGCATTCCCAGCACTTAACAGGCTCCTTTCGTTCAAAACTCTTAGTGAAATTGCCATGATTGTTTGTAGCTTCCTTGCCTTTAAAGTTACTGGAATTATTAGAATTATTAGAAGCACCATTTCTATTTCCCTGGAAGTTCTTACTGTTAGAATAATTTCTGTTCTTATTATTCTTGAAATCCTTCTGGGGTACAAATTCCTTTTTCTTGAACTCAGGCTGATTATTGTTCTTTTTAGCCTTCCAGTTGGCTATACCTTCTTTCTTTTTGTTCTGTTCAAAATAGAAATTAGCCTTCTGCATGGCTTCTTCTAGAGTCTTAGGGTTATCATACTCGATTCTCTCCTTGATATGATATGGCAGATAGCTGAGAAACCGCTGCACTTTAGGTTTCTCATCAACTAAATAAGGTACATACCTCAACAAGCTTAAGAATTTACTGTTTAGATCCTTCATAGTCATGGATCCTAACTTTAATTCGTAAAATTCTTTAGCTCTTTCTTCATAATATTGTTCGGACAGAAATTTCTTCTTGAAGTACCTTTTAAAGGTACTCCAATTGACTTCTTTTTCTTTGATCCCCTTGACTCTTTTCAGATCTTGCCACCATATATCTGCTTTTCCAGAGAGATTATAGATGGCCATTCTCACCTTCAGCTGATTTGAATAATTGTATATCTGAAAATACTTCCTCATCTCGGATAACCAGGACTCTGCTTCTTCCCCTTTGTCGGTCTCTCCGTTAAAAGTTGGGGGCTTTATTTTTTTTTAACTCCCTGGAAATCTCTTCATATGGCATGTACTTCTTCTTTCTATTATACAACTCAGCCTCACTATTGTCACTAGTAGTGTAATAGCTTTGTTGTTCCCTGAACCCTTCAGATGATGAACTGCTTTCAGCTTTAGCCATTTTCATCTTTTTAGATCCTTTCTGATAGCTAGCTTCCTCATATTCGAATCTTTTGCTCTTCCCTTCTGTCTGGAATTTTTCCATGAAAATTTGGTTTAACTCCTCTTGAGTCTTTAAAATTCTCTCATTATCCTTCTTGACTGATTCCATTTCAGTCTTCAAATCCTTTATAGTCTGCATTAGCTCTGAAGAGTGAGTAGTTACCTCTTCTAATACAGGTTCTTTAGACAATTGTCTTGTCTCGGTGTTGGGAGACTCCTTCTGAGCATATTCTCCTAGCTTCTCCATACATGCCTCTTAGATTCAGAAAAAGAATTTTTTTGCTTTTTACATAAAACAAAAATACAGGTTAGTACATTATTTTTACTGTTCTGTGGAAACTAGTTGGGCCACATCAAGGCCTAGTACTTGAACCATGCTCTGATACCACATGCCAAAACCCCAAAATTTCTGAAAATTTTAATTTTTTTTAAAATAGCATATATTCTCATTAAATGTAGTCATTAATTGTTTGATTAGTTTTATGTTACTAGAATTGTAACTGAATTATATTTTGATTATACTTATCTTTAAAGAATAGTTTCTTTTTGGTTACTGATTGTTTTCTGTTTGCGACCACAAGGTGGGATTGTCATGAAAGACTGGGCTTACTTAGCTTCCGAGCTAACGCAATAGTTTTCCTTCTCTTACAGATATACAGGTAAGATGTTCGGGTCACTGCTAAGAAATACCTAAAGTATTCAATAATGATTCGCTGTACAAAATTTATTCAGTAAAAGTATATACATGCTAGTCACATTTACCAAGCTTCTAAAGGTAAAGCTTTAACTAATTTTTCTTTTAAGATCTTACTGCTAGAGAATTGAATTCTACTAGTAAAGATGGTAGTTATTTCTTTGTCAAGAAAGAAAAACTTAACATTTCTACGGAGTACGAAACCATTGGATGTTCATATTGAATGCAAGTGTAAAATGCAATAAATTTTTCTTTACTAGCAGCAAGCATGGTAGGATTACAACATCAAATATCCAATTTTACTTATTCATAATTACTGCATCATGCCAAGATTGAATTTGTAACTGTAACTGTAAAAAGATAAGGAGGTTTAAGTATCAAACCTATACTTTTCTTACTTCCAGCATTACAAAGTTTATTACTTGCTACAAGTCTTCCTTTAATACTTTAAGGATCTGCATTGTTTTGGAATACTACTTCTATTCCATGGTCAAATTTGGATAAGAAAAACACTTTTATATCAGTCCTAGATTTATTATACTCAAACACTGCTTATGAGTTTCATGGCTATACTATCAAACAAGGAAGACTAACTTACCCAAGCTATTTATCATATAAAGACTCTTATAATATCTTCTATAACCTTTGGGCTTGAATTTGATAAGAGTCCAATTGTCACAACGAAAAATGGTTTCATTTATATTAGTAGGATTGTTATTTTACAAACAAAGAAGGTTCATAAGGTTAAGAGAAAAACCATCATCATGTTCAATTGGTCACCTCATATGAACTATTACAATTCTAAAAACTTTATATTATCATCCCCTTTACTTCATTTGTGAACTAGGCAAATAGATAATATAGAAAATAGGTTTATAGCTAAACTACACTATGGTAACTAGTATTACTTCTTTACTCTTATAACTCATTATAAACAAATACATCTCTCCATACCTAATTGTATGAGACCAACGATGAACCGATTCTATTTTATAATGTTTTATAAACATTATTCTAATGTTTAAATAGTTGATTTTATAATGCAGGCGATAACTATGGTATGACAAACCTTTGGAATCCTTGTGATATGATTTGGGTTGTGAAACAAAATCATTAGTGAATCTTGTCATGGAACTATAGAGTTCCTACCCCCTACATGCCAGTTATCAAAAAGGTTACGTGGGCTCTTCCCAGCCATGCACTGTTGTTTAAAATGGTTTGACTCAAACCCTAATCGTCATTTCTCCCCTTCCTTCGGGCCTCTGGCCGCTCTACAAAAACCTCCTGGTCCATCTCGCTGCTTACAATGTCTACTAGCCAATTCCTATGTTGTTTCAGCTTCTCGTGGCTCATCCACTGCATTGTGAGGAAGATACTGTGTTGAATAGCTAGTTGTGAGATGTTTTGGTAGCATCGATTCTCTTAGGGTTTTCTCCATTGGAAACCCTCGCTCGAACTCTTTATTGTGTAGGCCGTCGCCTTAACTTAGTGTTGCCATTTGTCCTCCACCTTGGCAGGTTACCCATCTCTTCAGCGAGCTCCTTCTCTTTGGTGGTAAATGAAGGTTTTACCCTTCCTCCTGCTGGTGGTTGTCTTGCTATTCTTCAGTGGTTGTATTTCTATTAAAATTTCAGGTATGTTACAGGATTTTAATCTGTTTTCTTTTCACAGTCATAGCTTAACCATCAACATTTAGCAAGGTTTTTAATATTTTATCCTTCGCTGCAAGGTTTGACCTCTTCTCTTGGCGTGGAAGGCGCAACGCTTCAACAGCTGGCTCCTCCCGATAAGCCTGGTTTTACCCATGGTGTTCTCCTCCTTGCTGGTCTTCTAGGGTAGTCATGGCCTTGACTTCGTGGTTTGTAACCCTTATGGTTACCTTGGTTCAGTTTAGTGAACCTGAACACTGTTTAAACGAGTTTCACTCTTTGTTTAGGACGGGTGCTTGGCTGAAGCCAAGACTGTGGGTTTTGGGTCTTTGTTTGATTACTGTATAAGCATGCATATATATTATTAATTTTGTACAGGCTGTAATATTTTATTTTGTAAAACAAGTTGGTGGCCATAAGTTACAAAGGAGATAGAACTCCATCTTTTGATGAATCTTTGTACATACTTGTTAGATTTGACAAGGTTTACCCTGAACTTGGAGCTATAAGCTGTCCATACAATTTTCTCGAATTAATATTTTGTTACTATACAGTTTTTGAAACAATACAATGTGTATACTCGGCTTATTAAGCCTATCTGTGTTCGATATCTCTGATTTCTATAAATTAAACAAATATCTAATTTACTTTTTGTGAATGATTTTAAGTATTAGCTGGTAGGGTTTTTCCTGTATAATAATAATATATCAGGTTAATTAATTACTCCAAAGAATTGTATAAATTGTTATAGTGGTTATACTTTGTAAATTATAAAATCTGAATGTTTTAATGGCATTCTCAAAGTCATTAATAGTGTAACCTTGGTTACAGGTTTTTATATTGAAATTCTTGTTTATTAAAGTAGATTGTAATATTACTGTGTAAAGTTACCCTACCTTTATTGTTAGCTTTGTTTAGGTTCTTTTACATGTTTAAAATGGAAAATAATGACTTATTTTCAGCTTACAAAACAACTTATTGTTAAATTAATCTCAATACTTATTATTACTTACACTGCCTTTCTAAATCTATAAGAGTTTTCCAGTTATGATTTTAAACATTATAGTTAAGCTCGAAGTCTAGCACTTCGTTAAATGCTTACTGTAGATTATGCACTTATATATATATTTTTTAACCTTCAATATTTATTTTATGAACTTACTGTCAAGGATTCTATACTTGATTTGAACCTTGACTTACTAGTTATTAGGAAAATTGTAAGTGTTAACTCATAGTTTATACCCTTCAGTTTATATAGGGTCTTTTTATTCTTATCTTATTGTATTAATGTTCTTAAATATTGTTTTAATCACCTTGCAGTATCGAAAGTATAAAAGTTTTCAGTTTATAATTAATGTAATAAATATATTACCTGAAGTTCCATAATGGTAATACTCCTATAGTGTAAGTAATAGATTTTTATGGTTGTTTAATAATAAATAAATTATCTCCATTGAATACAAATGTTTCCATTATTAATATTTAGTTTATTTTATAACATTCTGTTATTTATTAAGTTATCTGTTTATATATATATAACTCAAATATCATAA
>LPNX011076893.1:0-16680 GCA_001517045.1 Pseudotsuga menziesii
GTTCTCGTGTATGTATCTTTATGATCTTTTGCCTGTATATGACTCCATGCCCAATGGATATGTGAATGGTTCAGCCAAATGAATGAATGCTTAAATATTAATTATCATTTGATTTTGTGACATTTGTGTTGAGAGATCCCTCTCTGGAAGAGAAATATCAATATCTTCCTAAAGTGGTTTTGTTGTTACCTCGGGGTGTGCTTCCTACAACCTGAGTACATTCTGAGTGCTAACAGGGGGATTTGAGTTAGTTAGGATTTGTTTGGGGATAGTTGGAAATCCAATATTATGTGTGGGCAAATTTAAACTAATGCTCCTAGTTTCGAATCCACTGGTTCTATGTGGTTGTATCAGGGTTTATAGTCCCAAGTTTGGATCGGGAACATTACAATGGTGATATATTAGACCCGGTGTGTAACTTACAATGGTTTTAAAGTATACACATTTTGGTTGCACCATATTATTCATATTCTGGTAAACATAATAAAGCCATTGTTTGGATAAATTTGGGGATCAATCAACTCTGTGTTGGAAAGTTTGAGTTAATCTTACTACATTTTTTATTTGGTACATTAAAAAAATTAACAAAATAGGCACATTTCATACTAGTTAAGTCCACGCATAAAGATAATGACAATAGAAATATTTTCATGAAGGAAATCTTCAGGTTGCATGGATTGCCTAAAGAAATAATTTCAAACATGGATACTATGTTCACCTTGAACTTATAGAAAGGGTTATTCAAGGATTTGGGAACTCAACTCAATTTTAGCAAAGCATATCATCCTCAAACAAATGGTTATATAGAGAGAGTGAATCAAGTGCTTGAGGATATTCTAAGGATGTATGTGATAAATAAGCCATCCAAGTGAGAACATTATTTGCATCTAGTTAAATTTGTGTACAGCAACGGTCATTGTGTGTCACTGGGAATGAGTCAATTATTTTTGCATTCTTATTCATACTGAGAAGGAGATGGAAGTGAGAAGTGAATCAATATAAAGCGCAGATTAGACAATTTTACACTTAACAAATTATACTTCAAAACATGTTATGTTAAAACATTAATGAACACATTTGCACAAAGAATATGTTAACTAACTTTATATATATAGGAGACACCAATCTCCAAAATGTGAGAACCAACTCACACAAGCACCAACCTGATTGTAAGTTTTAACTCGCATATTACAGACACCAACCTGTAAGGACTTCTATCTACTACATAAGCAGAAATTGTTGTAATCAGGCACTGACTTGATTGAAGATTGAAATCTCTTTCTTTTGTTCTTCAAAATCGAATGAATGGAAGCACCAACTCCCTTTTGTATTCTTCAACACCAACTCCTAATTTTATTTTCTAGCGCCAACTAGATGGAAGCCACCAACTCCCATTATTTTCCCCTTCCTACCACCCTAAAATAATAGATTATAACATATCCACAATCTACACCTTCTCTCTTGTGTGTCTTTTCTTATTTCCATCTTCGTCTTCTGTAATATGCAATTTGTGACAATGTATACTACAATATCAACACTTTAGCACTTCTACGATTTACGATCTTATTATATTTGCATTATTCTGCACTCTACACTTTGTCACTTCTGCAATTTATGATCTACATCTTTTACTTTAACACTTTTATGATTTGTGTCATTCAATCTGTATTTTTTTCTCACATCCTGGTACAAGGAATCCTTCTAATTTGTGCATTGTTGTTGTTCTTCTTCATTGATTTTGTGCAAATGACTCTCTATTGTATAAAACTTTCTTCTAGATCAATGACTCATTGATACCCTAGAATTAGAAGCTTCCCAAATCAAAATATCACATCTACTTTATCGTCAATCTTACATCAATACTTCCATCTCTTTCTTATTTATATTTTTCTTGATCAAGAGATGTTCCCACAAGTTGGGATGCTCCAACTCTCTTACTTCTTGGTCAAGCTATCCACCTCATTTTGTCTTTTGTCAGCGTAAAAATTATTGGTACTTCAACCTCATGAGGTTTTTCGCACTTATGTCCATTAACTTGGTGGTATTTGTGCACATGAGTCTCGTGTCTTGGTGGGATTTGTGCACTTCCTAGACTTTCTTACTCTTCTCTATATACTTCTTCACACTAACTGTGTTTATATGGAGATGAATTTTCTAACATTGTTGAGGCTTGCATATACTTTTATATATACTTGTTTAAATGGATTTTTACTCAGTGTCATCAATTGCAACAACAAACTTCAATACTTTATTCTTCTTGGCATTCATCAATATTTTTATTGTTTGACATCAAGCTTGTATCTTGTTTCACATTTGACATCATGCTGGTTTCTTATTTGACATCAATAAAAACACAAAATTCCAACAATCTCCCACTTTGGCATTGATGTCAACCCCAACTAACATAGATCTCTTCTTCTGTGTGCAAAATACGCCCCCTGTGTTCATGTCATTTAATTTTTATTTTGCATTGCATTTGCACAAAACTATCCTCCTTAACATTCAATTCCTATTCAACATTTTTATTTTATCCATTCTCCCCATTTGAAATCAATGGAAAATGGATACTTTGAGTATTTCACTCCCCCTTCACTTCATGCTTCCCAATTTATCTTCTTGTTACTTCTACTGCACCATATATTATGCCATGTCGCAGATGTTTTGATTTATTGTAAAACAGAAAATACTCTGTTGAGGCCTGGAAATTCATAGGCAACAACAGAAAGGGATTCTCCCCAGTCAACGTTCCCAACTAGCCCGTGACTGTTTGGTGTAGGGAATCCATCCGGTTTGTGGTCCGGCTACCGTAGGTCAAGTAACAAAAACAAAAGGTTTTACCGGTTGCGGCCCGGTCCACCGTGTATATTTTTGTATTTTTTGACTTAAGTATGATATGCAAGTGCCTATTTAACATGCATATTGACGTAGAATACGAGGAGCGGTCACAATGTGATGCGCAGGTTCTTACCTCTCGTCTTAAACTCTCTCGCATCTAAATCACACACAACAAGAAATTACAACTAACTACCTAACCTATCCCTAGGGAGCAAAGTTATCATTCATTAATGAGTAATGTAATTTGTACATGCATTATGAAAAATCACAGATAGCTGATACTTCTTCCAAAACGCATGAACATTAAAAGATATTTGAACAACCAGATAGCCAATTGTTTATGAACAACATTCATTACTCATAGTGGAAATCTTCATAAAATAAATTGGAGAACATTCATACAAGAACATAGGTTCAAAGAGTTAGAATGGTCTCACAGTTAATGGACACAAAGCTAAAAACGAAATAGTTCCTCTTCAACAAATCCATAGCACAACATTTGAATATTCCACCAAGCTTTCTCCAACAGGAAAACTGTAATTATCTATTGCAAAAGGAAATAGTTCTTCTTACAATATGTCTTCACAAATCTAATTGGGAGAAAGTCCCTAGTAACTTCTAACTTTCAAATATTTAAACAAAATCAGTAGACCGCTTGGGTTCCCCCCCCCAAACGTGTGACTATTCGGTTCTTCGAGCGTTTCATATTCCTCCTTTTCATCTTTTCTGCGCAAGCTCATTATCAGCTGAGTAACTGACAGAATTTTCATATCTGCGTATTTTGTTGCTTTCGATTTTGTCTTTTCCTTCGCTTGTCTCCCTTGCGACCCTGCCGGTTTCGATTTGATTTTTTACAAAACTGTCAAGCTACGCCTTCACACCGTGGTCGCCCCAACAGTCCCTTGAGTTCTACCTGCAATCAATTACTGTGCGTAATTAATTGGACTGGCATTTTAAAACATTAACTTAAACCACCTGAAATGGCTAATCCACAAGAAAATGACCAGGCGCATCCCTTAATCTGAGAAGTTTAACAAACGGAAGAGTTTTGACTAAGCCTCGAGCGGGAAAGTTCTAAATCGAAAGTCAGAAGGCTTTTACATCGGAAGCTGAATGACCTTCCCAGCCGCAACGGCGGAAGAGACACGGGCTCAAGACACGCGACGAGGGCAGGAAAAAACTCTAGTCGAAAGTCGGAAGGCTTTTACATCGGAAGCTGAACGGATTTCCTAGCCGCAACGGCGGAAGAAGAAAAGATACAGGCAAGCGATCAAAAGACCAATATGCATTGACAGTCGGAGCACTTTATGCTTCGGGTGCTAAGCCGCTTTGGGAGCTGCAACGGCGGAAAAGGAAATAACAAATCCTTCTGATGTAAACCAAAAGATCGGCCGATTTGAGAAAATGTGTCGGAGAAAACTTAGAAGCCAAGTTTGATTATTTTGCCACAATGGCGGGATTCAAAACGAATAGACGTCCGGAAAAGGAAAAGCATTTCTCCGCCACAACGGTGGAAGCCCGAGACTTACGGGGCTGGCAAAAATAACGAAGCGGGAGAAAAACCAAACAGTGATCGGGAGAAATTGTGATTTTCCGTCCGCAACGGCGGAAGGAGAAGTGATATAAGTTCCGATGCCAAAACACAAAAGCAGCTGATGTGAAAACAAACAAATCGGAAAGGAAGTCGAAGTCAATACTGATTATCCATCTGTAACGGTGGGAGGGAAAGAAAATACCTTCCGATTCAGCCATAGATTCTGCCGATTAAAACCAACGTATCGGAAAGAAAATTCGAAGTCAAGACTCGCTATTTTGCCGCAACGGCGAAAGATTTAACCAAACAAATTTCCGATTCGAACAAGCTGAAAATGCATCCAAAGGCAGCGATAAAGTCTGATCAAACATTAGATTGCTTTAAGTATCAGAGGAGGAATCAAAAAAATTGGTAGATCAATCCCAGCACTTAGAAATTCTTTCTGGAAAATCATTGAATTAACTCAAGGAAAAAGAACTAATCCAAACAAAAGGAGGGTCCCAAATTTTTTGGAATTTGGGAAAAATGTTGCAGCTGCAACAATTGGCGACTACCTGGTGAACCCCAAATTTCTGAATTAACTCTTTCCCAATTCAAGACCATCTAGATGAAAGCTGAAATATTCTAGATGTTTGTATCCCTAAGCAGGCCAAATCATGCATTTAGATCATTAAGAAGAAGTTCATTCTTTGGGGAATGGTAACATCAGAAATATTGCAAGTCTGAATAACTCTTTTGAGGCCTGATAAGTGAGATTTATTTTTCCCATCCTTAGATAGTTTCTAGCTTTGACACCACAGGATTGTAACAGATAGTAAACAACACTATCCTTTTGTTCATCATTCCCATGCCAACTGCATTTTTGTGCTAATTGAACTTTTAGTTATTTTGAGTCCTCCATCTGCCTTTCTTTCTGAATTTTATTCAGGCTCCTCTATCCATAGTGTCCTTTTGTGTGAGAGAAGAATTGGTTTTTCATCTCACGGACGGAGAGGAACTTTGGCAATTTTGAGATTCATGCTTTTTAAGCTTTGCTTTGATATGTATTGTTTCTTTTTAAGGAGTTTTGACTCTTTATAGATTTTAACTTTTCTGAAATCATGGCATGGGATCATTTATATATGATATACCATTTACCCTGCTTCCTTTCCGTGGGTCTTTTGCTGTCACCCCATTGGACATTTAAGATGTGAAATGGATGGAGCCTCGAAATAGTATTCCAGACCCTTTTTACTTCTGAGTTATTTACAGGGGTTAAGTAGGACTTTAATGAATGCATGGCCAATTAGGAACACTACTACTAGAAGAAATTCTATACTTTAAAAGCACAGTCTTTTGCTCAAGATTTCAGTTAGTTAAGAACCCTGATGTTTCCATTGTAACCAAAAGTTTGCCTCTTTATTCAAAACCAAAAGGACGACTAACAAAGCAGTAAAAATAAAGAAAACAACATCAAAGCAATACACAAAGAAAAGGCATCAAGCATTGAAGAAAACAACATCGATTTATTTATGTACAAAGCAAAAGAAAAGAAAATATTTTCCCACTCCTGAAAATCTTTAATCCTAGGAAGTTAAGGGGTGGGCTGAATTATAGACATGAGCTATCTAACCATGGTCTAGCTGTGCTGTTTTTGAAATTGAGCATATGTCTACTATCCTACAGTCATCCTTTTCAGCCTGAGGAAGTTGAAGGAGCTCAGGCTGAGTGTCAATCATAGAACTAGTCTTACTTGAGGTCTGATGTCTTAGCTTAAGCTCAGTTAGATAATTTCCCAGGACAGAATCAGCAGATTCATTACCCTCTTCCAGTCCAGTGACATTGTGCTTCATGTAGGGCTCTCTTAAAATCTTAATCAGGTTTGGACTACCCTTCTGAGGAAACCACAAGTGTGACCAGTCTGAAGCAAAGTACCCATCTAGTCGAGCTGACCAATCTCGATTCAAAATCAATCCATAGCCATCATGTATGTATGCTACTACAATGTTAAGGTACTGACATATCTTTTTATTTGTAGACAATCGAATCAAAACATTCTTCATCTCCCCCACTACTTTGACACTAGTCTTGTCTAGTTGAGTGACGTCCCAATTAGTAGGTTTTGGATGCCCATTAATTTTTTTGCAGATTGCAAGAGGCATAACATTCACCGATGATCCAGAGTCCACCAGACAATTATGCACCTTATGGTTCAAAATTTCCAGAGTAAAAAGGAAAGGTGGGGTGCTAGTTTTCCTTTCCCCGGTTGATTCGACTTTTTCTTCCACGGGTTGGTTTTCGGTGGGTATCTCCTCTTTAACTTCCTTAACTTTTTCAGCACTTCCTTCCTCAACATCTTCCATAGGTTTGACAGTCTCATTGCTCGGCTCTGCCTCCTGGTTGAGGGTAGTGGCTTCAGGTGTTTTGTCTTCAACATTCACTTCTACCTGTCTCTTGACATTCTCCTGCAGTTTTTTAATCTTTGAAATTATTGCATTGTCCTTAATTGTTAGGTTCTTATCTTTTGTTGCTGTAGGTGTGTATTGAGATTTGAGAGTGATCTCTTCAGTGTCAAAAAGCGAGACACCATCCCATGAAAACATGGTATCCTCACCTTGTTTCTCTATGGTCTATTTTTTTCCTCCTTCTTCATCACTGTCTTCAGTCAATTTAGAGTTCAACAACTTATTCATCACCAATGACATTAAATTCAATCATTGAGGGCACTTCTTTTCAGAGTGAGGTTGCTGGTGAAAAGTACATAAATTATCCCCCCCTATTTCTATTATGTTCATTGATGCTAAATTTGGTGGAGGGACTTGCCATTGGTTGTTATCCTCCCTTTTTTGGTAGTGGGGTTTATAATTTTTCTGAACTTCCTTTTCTCTCTCCAGATCTATTATTCGGTTAGATAGCTTCTGAAGCATTGTCATCATTCCCTGATAATCATGTGATTGTTCATCTTTAGGTTTAGATAGCAATAAAGCTCTTCTATTTGTAATTTTCTCTCTAGTTAAATCAGGATAATCTTCTACACTTTCCCTTTCAGCCTCTACCCTTTCTACCTCTTCATAAGTCTCTACCAATGTAGGTTTGGCTTTCATCTTGGAAAACATGGCCAACTCAGGTCCTAGGGCTGAGGTATAATATTCAATTAAGACCTTATCTGAGGGTCTGTCAGCTTCAGAAAATTTCTTTAGGTATATTGAAAATCTTTGAGTGAAACTATGTACCTTCTCGTTCTTCTCTTTTCTTAACAAACCAAGACCCTTCATCAATGAGGCATGTGTTTTTTGGGCTGTGTATTTACTTCTGAAAACCCTTTCGAAGGTGTCCCAATCAGGAATAGAGTTTGCAGGCAAGCCGAAATACCAGGATGCTGCTGATCCTTTCAGGGTGTGTGGGAATAGTCTACAGACCACATCTTCATACTCCCCAGCCCTTAGCCCTTCTAATGCTAAATAAAAGCTTTGCAGGTGGTCATCTACAGTAGTCCTTTCCTCGGGGTCAAACTTAGGCAACAGCTTGTCAAAGGCTTGAGGTAGGTCATGCAAAGGAGGCGTGAGGTTCAAAGGTGATCTAGCTCTCCATGCCGGTAGAGGGTTGGGCTGATTTACATTTATGCCAGCCATAGGCACAGGTATAAGAACAAGAATCTGAGCAAAAAGCAATGTAGGATGAAACCAGGTTTACCTACTTCAATGGTAGAGAAAATTGGTAAGTCCACTTTGATCAGGTTGAAATCTCCCAGATATCTGCTGGTAGGGTAATCTCAGGAAATTAAGTTTCCACGGCCAGCCATGCACTGGTGGCCCTCCTTCTAGTGCCAGAACTGTTGAGGCCTGGAAATTCGTAGGTAACAACAGAAAGGGATTCTCCCCAGTCAACGTTCCCAACTAGCCCATGACTGTTTGGTGTAGGGAATCCGTCCGGTTTGCGGTCCGGCTACCGTAGGTCAAGTAACAAAAAAAAAAGGTTTTACCGGTTGTGGCCCGGTCCACCGTGTATATTTTTGTATTTTTTGACTTAAGTATGATATGCAAGTGCCTATTTAACATGCAGATTGACGTAGAATACGAGGAGCAGTCACAATGTGATGCGCAGGTTCTTACCTCTCGTCTTAAACTCTCTTGCATCTAAATCATACACATCAAGAAATTACAACTAACTACCTAACCTATCCCTAGGGAGAAAAGTTATCATTCATTAATGAGTAATGTAATTTGTACATGCATTATGAAAAATCACAGATAGCTGATACTTCTTCCAAAACGCATGAACATTAAAAGATATTTGAACAACCAGATAGCCAATTGTTTATGAACAACATTCATTACTCATAGTGGAAATCTTCAGAAAATAAACCGGAGAACATTCATACAAGAACATAGGTTCAAAGAGTTAGAACAGTCTCACAATTAATGGACACAAAGCTGAAAACGAAATAGTTCCTCTTCAACAAATCCATAGCACAACATTTGAATATTCCACCAAGCTTTCTCCAAGAGGCAAACTGTAATTATCTATTGCAAAAGGAAATAGTTCTTCTTACAATATGTCTTCACAAATCTAACTGGGAAAAAGTCCCTAGTAACTTCTAACTTTCAAATATTTAAACAAAATCAGTAGACCGCTTGGGTTCCCCCCCCCCCAAACGTGTGACTCTTCGGTTCTTCGAGCGTTTCATATTCCTCCTTTTCATCTTTTCTGCTCAAGCTCATTATCAGCTGAGTAACTGACGGACTTTTCATATCTGCGTATTTTGTTGCTTTCGATTTTGTCTTTTCCTTCGCTTGTCTCCCTTGCGACCCTGCCGATTTCGATTTGATTTTTTACAAAACTGTCAAGCTACGCCTTCACACCGTGGTTGCCCCAACAGTCCCTTAAGTTCTACCTGTAATCAATTACTGTGCATCATTAGTTGTAATGGCATTTTAAAACATTAACTTAAACCACCTGAAATGGCTAATCCACAAGAAAACGGCCAGGCGCATCCCTTAATATGAGAAGTTTAACAAACGAAAGAGTTTTGACTAAGCCTCGAGCGGGAAAGTTCTAAATCGGAAGTCGGAAGGCTTTTACATCAGAAGCTGAATGACTTTCCCAGCCACAACAGCGGAAGAGACACGGGCTAAAGACACGCGACGCAGGTGGTAAAAAACTTTAGTCGAAAGTCGAAAGGCTTTTACATCGGAAGCTGAAAGGCTTTCCTAGCCGCAACGGTGGAAGAACAAAAGATACAGGCAAGCGATCAAAAGACCAATACGCATCAGCAGTCGGAGCGCTTTATGCTTCGGGTGCTAAGCCGCTTTGGGAGCCGCAATGGCGAAAAAGGAAATAACAAATCCTTCCGATGTAAACCAAAAGATCGGCCGATTTGAGAAAATGTGTCGGAGAAAACTTAGAAGCCAAGTCTGATTATTTTTCCGCAACGGCAGGATTCAAAACGACTAGACGTCCGGAAAAGGAAAAGCATTTCACCGGCGCAACAGCAGAAGCCCAAGACTTACGGGGCCGGAAAAAACAACGAAGCGGGAGAAAAACCAAACAGTGATCGGGAGAAATTGCGATTTGCCGTCCGCAACGGTGGAAGGAGAAGTGATATAAGTTCCGATTCCAAAACACAAAAGCAGCCGATGTGAAAACAAACAAATCGGAAAGGAAGTCGAAGTCAATACTGATTATCCATCCGTAATGGCGGGAGGGAAAGCAAATACCTTCCGATTCAGCCATAGATTATGCCGATTAAAACCAACGTATCGAAAAGAAAGTTCGAAGTCAAGACTCACTATTTTGCCGCAACGGCGGAAGCTTTAACCAAACAAATTTCCGATTCGAACAAGCTGAAAATGCATCCAAAGGCAGCGATAAAGTCTGATGAAACATTAGATTGCTTCAAGCATCAGAGGAGGAATCAAAATAATTGGTAGATCAATCCCAACACTTAGAAATTCTTTCTAGAAAATCATTGAATTAACTCAAGGAAAAAGAACTAATCCAAGCAAAAGGAGGGTCCCAATTTTTTTGGAATTTGGGAAAAATGTTGCAGCTGCAACATACTCCTAGTTTCCTTTTATGATACTAAAAAGTATCTCTTGCAAGTGACTTTGTAAATATGTCTATGATTTGTTCCTTTTTGTCCACATAATCCAACTTAACAACATTTTCAACAACTTGTTCTCTTACAGAATGGTATTTTATAAGAATATGTTCACTTTTAGAATGCATTACAATATTTTTTGAGGTGTTGATTGCGCTTGTGTTGTCACAAAAAAATGATATAGGTTGATCAAATTCTACTTGGATATCCTTTAATGTTTGCTTCATCCACACAACTTGCATACAACAAGCTTCTGCAGAAATATTTTCTTGCTTCTGTTGTAGATAGAGATACTGAGGATTGTTTCTTACTCAACCAAGATACTAGGCAATTTCCTAAGAAGATTGTTGAACCACTTGTACTCTTACTATAATCAATACTTCCTTCCCATTTTGTGATTGTATATGCTACCAAATTTAGATTATCACTACGTGAATACCATAAACCAAAATACAAGGTTCCTTTCATATATCTGAAAATTATTTTTACAACTTGGACATGAGTTTCGTTAGGTGTTACTTGAAACCTTAAAACTAGACCTACTGCATGTGTAATATCTAGTCTTGAAGAAGTTACATTTAGCAGACTTCCAATCATTCACCTATAAAATTTTTGATCCACTTCATTTGCTTCATCTTTTTTGCTCGGTTTACATTCTGTAATCATGGGTGTGCACATTGGTTTGAAATATTCCATATTAAATGTTTTCAGCATTTCTTTCACATATTTTATTTGAGAGATGAAGCTGTCATTATTTAGTTGAGATATTTGTTTCCTTAAGAAGAAATATAGTTCTCTGAGCATGGAAATTTCAAATTCCTTTTGCATTTTCAAGGCAAACTTTTGACTTAGACTGTTGTCGTTGCTCACAAATATAATATCATCAATGTATACCTCAATAAAAATCATATTTCCATGCTCAACCTTTATATATAGATTACTATCTACGTGAACCTTTTGAAGCCTTGTTGTCATGGATATTTGTCTAGTCTTCAATACCAAGCTCTTGGTGCTTGCTTTAGTCCATATAGATCCTTCGTTAATTTGCATACATAGTCCTTATTATTTGAGAAAGAAAAGTATATAGTTGTTCTATGTATACTTATTCTTCTAGTTCCCAATTTAGGAATGTCAAATTTACATCCATTTGTTACACCATGATGTTTTTGGAGCAGTTATATGCCTTGAACATATTGATTACTTCCATTTGTTCTACCAGGGAAAATTATTTTTTAAAATATATTCCTTCAACCTGCGCGTATCCCTTTCACATTAGCCTTGCCTTATTTCTAACTACTTGTCCTTTCTCGTTTATTTTTTTCCCGAAGACCCATTGGGTTCTAATGATAGTTTTGTCTTTGGGATTTGTAACAAGTTCCTAGGTTTATTTTTTCTCAATATGTTTTATTTCCTCTCCCATGGCCTTAATCCAATGTTATTTAGTTCTAGTGTCATCAAAACATTTTGGTTCTATTTGGGACAATAAAGAGAAATTATTTTCTTCCATATTTTTTTATGTTCCTTCTTCTTGTTCCTACACCAACATTTTATCTCCAATAATCAAATCCCCAGAATGATTGTTTTGAACGTACATGGAGGGAGCTTTCGTATGAGGTCTTCTTTCGTCTTTTGGTTCTTCTTGATACAAGTTTTCCTTTCGTTTTGCCAACTCTTCTTCTTCTTGCAAATCATCTGATGGTTGTTCAAATACTGGTTGATCATCATTATCATGTTTTTTATGTACTTGGATTCATCATCTACCTTTACATCAAGAATTTCTACCATCTTATTTAGTCTTAGGTTGTAGCATTTGTATGCCTTTCTTCTAGTGACATATCCGAGAAAGATTCCTTAATCAAACCTAGAATCAAATTTCCAAGGTTCTCGTCATTTCTCCTGATATAGCACTTGCTTCCAAATATTCAGAAATGTTTAATTGTTACTAGTATCCCTTTCTAGAGTTCATATGAGTTCATGCTGCTACTAGTTCTGATTGTCATGGGGTCAGGTTTAAAATATGAATGGTTGTGTGAATATCTCGAGTCCATAAAATGTCAAATAATTTATAATCATTTGACATTGTTATCGCTATATCCTGTATCGTTCTATCATTAGAGAAAATTTGGGGTCTAAATGGGCCTTATAAGAAAATGAGCCACCTCATAAGAAAGAAATCCATTGAATTCAAGAACCAATACAATTTCAAGAAAAGAGTCAAACATAATGGTCGACATGACATATTTGACATTAAAAAAACTACTTTTTAATTTGTATTTTCAACATATATCCTTGTCGTTTTACTCAAATTTTGAGCAAGAGCACTCGTTGGATGCATAATTAAATTTTGCATTCAACGAGTATCCACACTGCATACTTTTGAAGGGCCTCGTTTCCACAAAACCAAGAAATACCTAAAAAACCATGATGATGAAAACGACTACCCACACTGCATGCTTTTGATGGACCTCGCTGCCCCCAAAAGAAGAAATACCTAAAAAAATGTGATGATGATGTCATCATCACATTTTTAAGGTATATATTTATTTTGGGGCAGCGAGGTCCATCAAAACTATGCAGCATAGGTACTCGATTGATGTGGAATTTAATTCTACTTCCAACGAGTAGCTGATTGAAATTTGAGTAAAACAACAGAGAGATATGTTAAAAATACGAACAAAAAGTAGTTTTTTTCTCTTACACTAAAAAAATCATAAATATTATTTTATTCTTTTAAATATTGTTTTATTATTTTCCTTAGGATCCCCATTTTAGATCGAATATTTGATCTAATGTTTTTCATTTTTCTACTCCATTTTGTTGGGGAGTCCTAGCGACTGAAAACTGTCTTCAAAATCCATGTTTTTTACAAAAATACTCAAACTCATTTGAGGTGTATTCACCTCCATTATCTAATCTTAAACATTTAATATTAGGATTAGTTTTTTTTTCAAGTTATTTGAAGATTTTGAAACATTCAAATGTTTCTAACTTTTTGTTGAGAAATAAGACCTATGTCATTCAAGTATGATAAGTATGATCGTATACAAAGAGAAGAAAGTATGATTCATCATTTAGACATTGGGTTCTCATGGGCCCACATAGATCAATATGGACTAATTCCAATGGTTTTGTCATGAAATATTCCCTTGTTTTGAAACTTACTTTTGTTTTCTTGTCGTGTAGGAAATGTTTGCAAACAAAATTTAAGGGCCTTGTGATTTTTGGAATATCTCTCATAGCTTGTTATTTGTTGATTTAGATTTGGTTGTCAAAATTTATGTGTCTCATCCTTTTGTTCCAAAGCCAACTTCATCTATTTTCCCCATGCAACACTTTTCTTCCTTTTTGTTTAATGTGTATACATTTTTCGAGGTTCTAGATGCAATCGCCACTAATCTGCCTATATCCATGTTTCTTATTTAACATTTCTTTGAGTAAAGGTGAGTGTATGTCTTTGATCACACATTTGACTCACACTAAGAAGATTGTGTTTCATGTTTTCAACTAGTAATACATTCTCTTATTTAGTTTTCTTGTCTCCAAGACTTACCATGCCCTTTCCAAGAATATTGGAAGATCCATTGTCTCCAAAATAAAGACTACCTCCTTTTTCTTCTCTAAAACTCAAGAAGTTTCCTTTATTTATTTTCATGTGTTTGGAGTATCCACTGTCAATATACCATTGCCACATTTTATCCTCGACATGTAAGGCCAGGATGCATCCTTATTAATCTTGCTAATCAAGCTCTTTCTGCTAGGATTTTGTAGAATTTCTTTCACTAAGTATAGTTTCTACAGGTTCAATATGTGATAATTGATTTGTGTAGTCCTTAGTATTATGACCATGATTGCAACAATTCTGACATTCACTATCTGATTTTAAGGGGATAAAGGTATTGAAGTTATCTTTTAGATATTTAGACAACCTTTCGATATTTTTCTTCATGTAGATATCCTTAGAGCAATATCTATCTTTCTTAACACTATCTTTCACACATGCTTTACAATTTACTGCTTTATGTCCAAAGTTGTTACAAAAATAGCAGTTTCCTAAGAAAATAGTTTGATACCTTGTGCAATGAATTCTTTTAAATTGTGCAGTACCAGTCCTCCAATGGGATGACATCCTTTCTTCGCAATTCTTATCTTTCCTTGAAGGGGAAAATTTGATCACAGTTGAAAATATTCTTGCTCCTGTATCGAAGGTTGACCTTGGAAACTTTAACCCTCCATAACCTATTCCTATCTTTTCAGATGTTAGTCTTTTATTTTTGATAATTTCATCTAGATCCCTGGTGTTGTTGCAAATATTTTGTTGAATATTCAACTGGTTATTGACTTTAAGCAATTCCCTTTTTAAGAGAGTGACTCCAGTATCCAACTTCTCATAGTTTTTCTTCCTTTTGTTTCATTTGTTCAATCATATTCAAATCTATTTTTCTTGTCCCCTTGACTTGTTCTTCATATCTTAATAGTTGTTCCTTCAAGGATTTATTTCTTTTTTATTTATTTATTTAGTCCTTCCAAGGAACTAATTAGTTCACCGTCGAAATCTACTTCATCCATCTCTTCATCTCTTGAGTCCTCAATTTTTAGGACTTCGTCAATTTCCATAAGGAGCATTTTCTTTTTGTTCATTTATGCACAAAGATTTATCTTCTGATGATTAAACTGTTACTGAAGACACCTACTATGATACCAATTGTTGAATTATTATTTATATTGAGAAAGGGAGTGGGTGAATCAGTATTGTTAACACCCAAAAATGGTTAACTACCTCATCTACCCCACTACATGGCTCATTTGTCCATTTTCCTACCATATTTCCCTGAAAATCCCACTAAAAAGCCTCCAAAAGGCCTAAAATGCCTCTAAAAGGCCATAAAACCATCTAAAAAGCCTCCAAAAGGCCAAAAAACCCCTTTTTCCTCCAAAAATGTCCAAAATTCCTCTAAAATAGCAAAATCCCCAAAAGGGAAGAAAAAATATAAAATAATGAGGAAAAGGAGGAAAAAACCCTAAACAAGCTACCCTAAACCATATGGTTTCCAAAACCATGGGCCAGCACTCCACCACTAAAAAACTATAAATAAGTGGTGGAGACCCCTCATTTCACATCCATTATCATAAGCACCCTGCCTCTGCCGAAATTATTCCTGAAACCCTAGCTTACCATCAAGCTACTTTCACCATTGAGAATTCTTTTTTGCCCATTTTCCACCACCGGAGAAGGAGAAGAAGCAGCTTGGAGCTCGAAGCCATCGACATCGGACCAGCGCAATGGACTCCATCAACCTCCTCATTGGAGGTAATATCAATAAAGTTCATTATTTACCATTTACTGCTTTTTGTTTTATGTTATTTACTTTCTACTGCTTTAGCTTCAAGAACGTATTTAGATTAGTCTTTGTTTCAGTTTATCTTTATTTAATTCATACACATCATTGAACTGCTACTAAGGATTCCAGATTCCTTAGTAGGTGCTCATCAGCACAAGCTAGGGTGAAAACCCTAGCTACAGTTTTTGGCGACTCCGCTGTCTTTTTTAATTTTATTTTTCCGTACTGTACTTTCGGCTGTCGTTTTCGGCCGCCGGAAACCGCATTTTTTTTCTTCCGTAGTCGCGGCCCGACCGCGCATTTCAGGCCCTAACCTGCGACCAGCCCGCCGCTGTCAGCCATTTTCCTGCGTCCTGGACGCGTTTTTGAACTTTCCAAGTTGCGCCCCGACCGCGTTTTTTCATCCCACAGTCGCGATCCGACCGCGCCTGTTCATAACACAGTCGCGCTCCGACCGCCACTGTCAGCCCGAATCCCGCGACCTAGACCACGCCTATTTCCTCTAAACCCGCGGTTCGACCGCGCCTGTTGCCTTCAAATCCGCGGTCCGACCGCGCGAGTCTGCCCCATACCCGCGGTCCGCGAACTGTTTTTTGCCCTTGTTTCCGCGCCGAAACCTAGCCATTTTGCCCCCATTTTTCCTGCACTGGCACAGCCACCTGTACCACTTGCAGCCCTACAGCCATTTCTGTCCCTTGTTTACAGAATTGTTTAGAAAATTTTTAGCATTTATTTCAAAAAAAAAACAATTTGCATGGTAAAAGTTTTTCAAAGTTTTTTCTACATCGTTATTATTATTGAGTAACTATTTTGGATTCATAACCTCACATGCACACAATCTATCCCCTAATTCAAAGTGAGACCTAAAATCTACTTAACTCAACCAACACTAT
>LPNX011076893.1:22246-74308 GCA_001517045.1 Pseudotsuga menziesii
CAACATCGGACCAGCGCAACGGACTCCATCAACCTCCTCATTGGAGGTAATATCAATAAAGTTCATTATTTACCATTTACTGCTTTTTGTTTTATGTTATTTACTTTCTACTGCTTTAGCTTCAAGAACGTATTTAGATTAGTCTTTGTTTCAGTTTATCTTTATTTAATTCATACACATCATTGAACTGCTACTAAGGATTCCAGATTCCTTAGTAGGTGCTCATCAGCACAAGCTAGGGTGAAAACCCTAGCTACAAGTATAAAGCATAGAATACACAATTTTACACTTAACAAATTATACTTCAAAAATTTTCTTCCAAAATAGTAACATACACAATTACGTAAAGAATATGTTATATATATATATATATATATATATATATATATAAGGATCATTTCCTATTTGTTCAAATATATGAAAATATTTATCTTCCAGTGGTTAAATTGTTGCTAAAGACACCTTCTCTGATACCAATTGTTGAATTCTTATTTATACTAAGAGGAGGGGTGAATCAGTATAAAGCGCAAATTACACAATTTTCACTTAACAAACTACACTTTAAATCTTTTTCTACCAACAACAGTAAAGGACACAATTGCGCAAAGAAACTGTAAAGAAACTTTATATATATATTGATTACATGGATAGGAGACACCAATCTCCAAAATGTGAGCACCAACTTACTCTGGAAACAACATGATTGCAAGCACCAACTCGCATATTACAGAGAACATGTAAGTAATTCTATCTACTGCACAAGCCTCCAACTTGTCAATTTCAGGAACTGACCTGGATTGATATCAGTCCTTTTTGTGCAAGCTACAACTTGTTTTTCAGACACATATCTAATTTAAGACTGTAATATCCTCCTTTTGTTCTTCAACATTGGATGAATGGAAGCAACAAGTCCCTTTTGTATTTCCCAGCACCAACTGGATGGAAGCACCAATTCTCGATTGTATTTTCCAATACTAACTAGATGGAAGCACCAACTCCCATTCCTTGCCTCTTCCTTCCACCCAAAAATGATAGATTATAATAGAGATGTGATCTGCGTCTTCTTTTATTTGCGTCCTTTCTGATCTACGTATTCTTCTTTTGGAATCTGTGTCTCAACGGTCTGCAGTCTATGATAACATCTACTACAACATCAAAACTTTAGCACTTCTGCGATTTTTGATCTTCTGATATCTATGTTATTCCGCACTCTTCACTTTGTCACTTCTGCAATCTTTGATCTATGTCTTTTACTTTAACACTTCTGTGATCTGTGTCATTCAATGTGTATTTTATTCGCACATCTTGGTAAAAGGCATGCTTATAATTTTTACATTGTTTGTTGTTCTTCTTCATTGATTTTGCACAAATGGTTCTCTCCAGTATAAAATTTCTTCTATATCAACAAGCAATTGATACCCTAGAATTAGAAGTTTTCCAAATCAAAATATCACATCTACTTCATCTTCAAGCTTACATCAATACTTCCATCTCTTGTTTATTTATACTTTTATTGCTCAAGAGATGTATCCACAAGTTGGGATTCATTTCATTTGAAGATGCCCCAACTGTCTTACTTCTTGATCAAGCTAAGCACCTCATTTCATCTTTTGTCGGCGTAAACTCTATTGATAGTTCAACCTTATGGGTTTTTTTTCACTTAAGTCCATTGACTTGGTGGCATTTACACACATGAGTCTCGTGTCTTGGTGGGATTTTTGCACTTCCTATACTTTCTTCTACTTCTTTATATACTTCTTCAAACTGGCTTTGTGTATATAGAGATGCATTATTTGACACTGCTAAGGCTTGCATATATATATACATATATATATATATATATATTTCTTCAAACTGCCTTTTTACTCAACATCATCAATTGTAAAACAATCTTCAAGACTTTATGCTTCTTGACATTCATCAAGATTTTTCTTGTTTGACATCAAGATTATTTCTTGTTTGACATTTGACATCATGCTTTTTTCTTGTTTGAAATCAATGAAAACACCAAAGTCCAACAATTCGAATCCATGCATGGCATAAAATGTAGAACTCTAGTAAGTTGGGAAAACTCAATGAACTTGGTAGTGCTTGTACTATAAATTCTTTGAGAAATGGAGCAAGGATTTCTCATAATTAGGTATAATTTGAAAACAACCCAAGATAGACATAAGACTAGCTATGAAAATCTAAAGAGGTTTCATAGAAAATTTAGGGTTAGATACCATGCTCATTTAGGAGTGAAACTGAACAAGATCTCTTTCAACCTAGGGGGTTATGCCAAGTTGGAACCAAGATATTGTAGGAATTTTGAAGTACTCGATAGAACATGAACTGTTGCATGCAAAATTGCATGCATGCATATATGAAATCTCATAATGTTTTCATGTCTTGTTGCTTAAAAAGTATGTACATGATCCTAATCACATTTTTTATTAGAATGTGATTCAAGTGGAACCGAAGGGAGAGTTCCAAGTGGAGCCTATGCAAATCCTAGACAACAAGGTGACCATGATCTGAAATCAAGTGATTGAGTAGGTAAAAGTGCATTCGAAGCACTTTGGTCTGAATGAGGGTGCATGGGAGTTGGAGGATGCCATGCAGGAACCATTCCTATTTTTGTTCAATTTTGAATAGCACTAAGGACAATGCTAATTTAAGGGGGAAGGATATGTAAATGACATCGTGGTGAGGAGAACAAGGCCAAGGCCCCACCATCAATTTCCTGATTATGCATTGGCATTTAGATATGGTATAGTTGGTCTTTGTGCTAGTCAACCACAATAAATATTGCGAATATATATATAAACCAACAAATGACTGTGCAAAGAAATAAGAAGCAGGGTGGTACCATTTTTACAATATTGGGGAGAGACTTACTTGAACCTATGAGCCATTCGAAATGTGCATTCAATCTTTCAATTCTTCTTGTAAGAAGGTGGTTACATAGTTATTGTCTCGGGAAGTGGAAGGCATGTATGTCGATTATGTGTCTGAGTCTCCCTCCAATTATGAAATCAGGTATTTCTTGTTGTACAATAGAGTAGTTGTGGATTAGAGCCCACCCATTCATTAATTCATGGCTATTGTTTTCTTGGAAGGTTTCGATTTTTCAGGAAATGTGTGCATTTATTGAAGGACCAAAGAGTCTTATGTCTCTCAAATTTTGGTTGGATAGAAAATAACCAGTGAGTTTCTTCCATGCAGTGTGTTATGCATGAGTTGGTATGCCTAAGTTGTATCAAACATTAACTTGTTAGTATGAATTCATTGACCATTGAACCTTGTGCATGAATCCAAGAGTAAAGGAGGGATTACTTATGATGTTCTTGATAAATGTAGTGAAGGCTAAGAAACCTCTATTTGGAAGATGACCCAAGCTTGGGTTACCTTTCTATGCACACATTGAATAGAACCTGAAGGAACAAATGCTCGACGGGATATTAAGTAGAGAAGGGGACCTTCTTAGTCTTATATGGGGTAGGTATTGTGGGTACTAGGCTAGCTAATTCTTCTTGAGGTGCCTATAGCTCTATGGTTGAGCTCACTATCTAAGAAATCCTTTCCCTTAGTTCTCTTGGTAGCTTGATAAACCTAGATGTAAAATGGCTTGGTTGTGTAATTGTGTCTTGGTTATAGTGGGGTTTAGATGTTGTTAATAAACCTAGAGAAGGATAGAGCCTCCTTTCTTGTAAAATGACCAAGGTTTGGGTTACCTTTCTATGCATGCATTAAATAAACCTAGAGGAAGGAACACCCGAGGAACTATTGAGCAGAGAAGGGGACCTTCTTGGTGTTGTGTGGGGCATGTATTGTGGGTTCTAGGCTAGCTGATTCTTTCCAAGGTCCATGTATCTCTATGGTTGAGCTCACTAGATTTGAAATCATTTCCCTTAGTCCAATTGGTAGTCTAATAAACCCAATTTTGGATTGGATTGGCTACACTAAAAGTGTGTTTCCATGACTATGAGTGAGCCTTAGTAATTTCCATTCTCTCATGGAAATCATTCCCAAATCGTGGGTTGACTCTCAACATAAAGAATATATGGTCGGTTGACTATCAACATAAAGAGTATATGATGGATAGAGGACGTAAGGTTAGGTGTATTGTTTATCTTGGGAAAGAAGTTGCTTGGGACAACCTATTTCAAGATAAGTCTTATGTTGATGTGTTCCTTTATTTTCAATGCATCATGGTTTGCATGAGTAGAAGTAATACTAGTTGAAGGTAAGTATAAATCATGCATATTGTTAGAATTCATTCATATAGGTTAACAAGTGTCTTGTATGGGACCAAGGACCCTAGAAATCAATATCATTTACTAATACTAATATAACCATTGTTCAATCTCTATTAGAACCTAGAAACCATCTAAGTATAGCGATCAGATAGGGTTCATCAGAAGTTCACTATTGAGAACCATAGGTAAGAAAGACATTATGGGAAGCCAATGAACCAAATCCAATATCATATCAATAATGATATATTGTAGGTGTGGTATTGATGTTAGAATAATCAACCCATAGTTACCTACCTTAGACATTAATTTAATTATTTTTGTCTTATTACATAGTTTCCTAGATTCCATTCTATGCTAGTTTCATTCTACAAGTCCTAGAAGTTAACACATGCTAAAACTGAGTCATGGAGCGCTTGCAAAACATCCTGGAAACCCAATTTAGCATGTCTGCTTTATTCCAGATCCTCCAAAGTGCATATCTGCTTTTTCTAAAAAGTTGCCTTGTTTTATTATGATTTAAGGCAAAAGGAAAAGCTAGACTAGGTGTAGTTGACTTGTTTTTTTCCCACATCATCCTCCCTCCTTTTCTCCAAATAAAAGCCTGTATGATTTTTCTTTCCATCCTTCTTTATCTTTCCCACTTGACTTAGCAAATTCGTGAGCATCTTCATAGATTTGGAAACTGCTTTATGCACATATGGGGGATTTGACTAGATTTAGTAAGCCTAATTTTTTACTATTTTGAATGGCATATTTATGCATTCAATTATCTCGTGTAATGATATATTGCAGCAGCCTATTACTTCACAAGTTTGGCTATTGTACACTTATTGAATACAGATTAGTGTTATTCTGCAATTTCAGTCTCCTTTGGTTTGAATTTTGCATGTTTGATTAGCAATTTTGTGGGTGTAATTTTTCTATCTCTTGGGTTCAATTTCCACATGGTATCAGGGCCTTTGTAGATCAATTTATCTCCTTACTTATTGCTATTGTAGGTTTTACATCTTGACTGGGAGTGAATTCTGCTGACTGCAGGGCACAGTTTCTGAGCTATGGACCAATCTCAGGAGATCATCTTGACTCCATTAAATTTGTTTGAGTGGAAAGATGAGATGGAGATATTTTTGAGAGTGAAAGGTCTCTATAGGTTGACTATGGAAACTGAGGTAGATCCCAATGCAGCTGTAGAGAAAATTAAATGGCACAACAAGAGGGATGAGGCCTATGGTATTTTGTGTCTGAGCATTTCAAGAGACCTCCTCTTCCATATTGATGGATTGACATCACCAAATGAAGTCTGGGAAAAGCTAGAAGATATTTTTGGAAATACATATGAGATGAGAGGACATCAAATCAAGAATGAGCTGATCTCCTTGAGTCCTAGTAGCTTCGAATCATTGCAACTCTACTTTTCCAAGCTTAAGGCCCTTGTTTTACAGTTGAAATAGTGTGGGATCGAAAAGAAGGAAGAGAAAATAGTTTTGGAAATACTCTCTAAGATTTTTCCTCACTATTCAGTGTTTGTTTCGACCTTCCATGCCACTAAGTTGGCAGCTTGAGCCTAGAAGATGCCTAAGCTTGCAAAGTTCATGGAATCCCTCACACAGGAGCAAGATAAGTTGTTGATGATGGGAACCATGAAACCTTCCAAAGACCAAGCTTTGGTTGCTGGAGATTCAAGGGTGGATTCCAAACGAAAGAAAAAAGCTAAGAATCCACCTGAGCAAAAGAGAGACAAGTGTTGATGAATATGTAACTTCGGAATGTATTCACTTGTATTTCTTATGTATTGTAACCCGATGTTTATTCCGGGATGTATTTGTAATGTAATTGAGTCATATCATGCCCCAATGTTCCAATCGAGAGGATCTATAATGTAAACAAGTCATCTCAAGTTATTGTGGGTAACCCTCCTATTGATCAAGGGTTAAAGTCCCCGCAGTTCCAGGGCACTAGGGTTATTAGACTCTCCTAGAGAGGTCGGCCCTAGTAGGGTTTAGTCATGTCGGGAATTAGTATAAATAGAGAGCTAGCCTCTCTATTTATCACACACTCACTCACACTCAGTTTTAGCGCATAGCTGAGGAAGAGAAAGACACTAGGGAAAAGAAGAAAGAGGTTACTGTTGTCGGAAGATCATCTTACTATTTTGGCGTTTTACTTTTGGTGTTGATTCTATCTCTGAGGAAGTTGTGGGGTTTTCTCCATTTATGGTTTCCCCAAGGAAAAACACTATGTTCATTGTCTCTTGTGTTTGATTGTTGTACTTTTTGTTCTCTCAGTTAAAGATCCTAACATAATGCTAGCTTGAATGATAAAAACTAACATGGTATCAGAGCTAACCTGAGAATATGACACTGTGTAGATGTGGGAACTAGGGCTTCCTACTTTGTGGATCTCTCTCCATATATTTTCAGCAAAATAATGTAGGAATAACTCTCCTCCCTAGGGCGCATCTTTCTATCGAAGCAGAATCCAATTATGAGGTTTTTCAATTTTGGACCCAACACTACTGCCGGAAATTAGGGCTTTTCACAGAAGAGGAATTTTTCAGTGAGCCCAGGTCTGGATTGATCTCCTCCTGAAAATAAAAGTTAGGGATCAAATTTAAAGCATTTGGTTGGACAAAACTCCAAAAAAGCAAAACCCTAATCTGCTCCTGAACCAGCACTGCAGGATTTCAACTCCAAATCCAGATCCGACATCTTGACCTGGTAAGATCTAAATATTTTGTATTTCCATTTGAGGTTCTCAATTAAGATGTCTCATCATACCAAGCTTGATGAAAAGCTTGAGGGAGATGACAACTTTTGAGCTTGGAAGTATAGGATCTCCCTGGTCTTGGAAGAAAATGAGTTGGACTCCTATGTCAATGAGGAGGTTCCAATTCTAGAGGGAGATGAAGCTAAAGGCCTTACATAAGAAGAAGTTGGTTATGGCAAAGAGGATCATTACTGATTCAATCAAGGATCACCTCATACCATATGTGTCCTCCCTAAAGATACCTAAGGCTATGTTTGATGCCCTAACCAAATTGTTTGAAGGGAAGAACATAAACTGGAAGATGACTCTGAGAAACCAACTGAAGAATGTAAAGATCCAGAATGCTGAGACCATCCAGTCTTACTTTACAAGGGTCTCTCATATCAAGGAATAGCTGGAAGCAGTAGATGAAGAAGTAGAGAATGCAGAGGTCGTGATGACCACCTTGAATGATCTCCCTAGATCATGTGACTCCTTTATTCAAGGGATATGTTCTAGAAAGAAGTTAGTCAATTTCAGCAGACTATGGGAAGAATGCTCTTAAGAAGAAGCTCGGGTAGCAGCTCAAGAAGAAAATATGGGAAGTGAATATCAAGCTCTCACAGTACACTCCAAGAAAACCAAAAGAAGTTCTCATCACTCCAGAGGTAAGCATTTCTCTAAAAATAACTCTAGAAAAGACATGTCTAGAATCAGATGTTATACATGTGATGAAGTAGGACACTTTGCAAGAGATTGTCCTAAAAGACAGAATAAGAAAAAGAGCAACAAGAGAAGACATCATTCTCATGCTGCATAGCATGATGAACCATCCAAGAAGAGAACCAGATATGAAAGTGAAGACTCTTCTAGTGAACAAGAATATGTCTTGATTTCTGCTCTCACAGGAAATATCACACATGGAAGCAATGATTGGCTTATAGACAGTGGGGATTCCAAACATATGACAGGATTCAAAGAGTTATTTATAAAACTTTCAGAACATGAATCACCTCACAAGGTGAAGCTTGGAGATGACTACCAATATCCAATAAAAGGTAGTGGGGAATCATCCTATAAACTAGACTCTGGAAAGTCTATGAAGATGCAAGATGTATTGTTTGTACCAGGTCTCAAGAAGAACCTTCTCTCCATATCTGCATTAGATGCAAAAGGAATGAGGGTTGCATTTATAGATGGTC
Source organism: Pseudotsuga menziesii (assembly GCA_001517045.1). Lineage (NCBI taxonomy): Eukaryota > Viridiplantae > Streptophyta > Pinopsida > Pinales > Pinaceae > Pseudotsuga > Pseudotsuga menziesii. Next base: position 30,435 of record LPNX011076893.1, read on the forward strand.
AAGTCATCATGTGGTCAAAAGGAAAGACTATCGATGATGCAGTAGTGATTGGAGAACAAGAAGGAGGATTGTACAAATTAAAGGGCCATCTGGAACAAGCCTTGGTCCATGACATAGTAGAGCCAAATGAGATTTGGCATAGAAGGCTTGCACATGTGCATTACAGAGCACTACCATTGGCAAGCAAATTTGTTGAAGGTCTTCCATAAATTCAAGCAAAACATGGTGGGTTCTGCAAAGGATGTGCAAAAGGAAAGAATACAAAGAAGACATTTCCAAGTAGCGAGAGCAAGGAAAAAGGAATCTTGGAAATCATCCACTCCGATGTATGCGGTCCTATGTCATCAAGCTCATTAAGCGGGTATGTATATTATGTTTCTTTTATTGATGAATTTTCTAGGAAGACATAGATTTACTTCATGAAGAACAAAGATGAAGTATTCAACAAGTTCAAGGAATTCAAAACCTTGATCGAGAATCACACTGAAAAGAAGATCAAGACCTTTCGATCAGATAATGGCAGAGAATTCACTTTGAATGAATTCAAAGAGCTATGTAAAGACTCAGGGATTAAGAGGGACTTTTCCACTCCTTATAATCCACAATAGAATGGGATTGCAGAAAGGAAGAATAGAACTATCATGGAAGCTGCAAGCAGGGATGATTTTAAGAAACCATACTTATTTAAAAGTGTATAAATGTTGGCGAATATTAACAATTCTTAAAACGCCAACTATAAAATGATTGGCGATATTTTTCAAAAAATATTTTATTTTCCAAGTATTTTATATCGTTTATATAATAATTTGGCAATTTTTAGGGTGAAAAAATTTTACCCCATCAAAATTGGGCGAAACAAGGCTTCAAAAAATGCAAAATGGCGAATCTTTTTTGGGAGAAAAACATGGAAAAATAGCCAACTGGGCTAAAATTTGCCGCTAAAATTATCCCTGGCTGCAAGAGCAATGCTTCATGATCAAGATCTTCCTATGCATCTTTGGGCAGAAGCTGCCAGAACAACGATGTATGTATAGAACTGTACTCCACATAGAGTACTCGAGAACAAGACTCCTGAAGAAGTCTTCTCCAACAAGAAACCAGAATATTCGGCTGTCCAGTGTATATACACATTCCAAAAGAGAAGAGGACTAAATTAAATCCTTCAGGAAAGAAGGGTATATTTGTGGGATACTCTGAAAGCTCAAAGGCTTACCTAATATAATTCCCAGGATTCAAGAATATTGACATCAGTAGGTATGTGACATTTGATGAAGACACAGCTTACAACAAATCCAGAAAGAAACCTACTGAAGAATCTGAAGAAGTAGAAGCACCCAGAATTTATGATACAGCCATGAATGAAGAAACTCAAGAAGAAGTTTGAGAATTTGAAGAACCGCAAAGACTTATAGATACACCTCTAGAGAAGAATCCTCATAAGAGGAAACCTTCTTGGGTATGACAAGTTATCTAAGGTGTAGAAAGATATGGGGCTCCAGAAGAGAATCACAGACAAAGAAAAAGGACTAGATCCTGCTCTAGGTATGTAGCATTACTATGTGAATTCATCGATAAAGAACCTTCCAATTATGAAGAAGCGACAGAACAGAAACAATGGAAGGATGCTATGATTGAAGAGTATCAATCGATCATGAAGAATGATGTTTGGGATGTTGTCCCAAGACCAGAAGGGAAGTCAGTTGTAACTTCAAAATGGATCTACAAGATCAAGCATGCTGCAGACGGTAGCATAGAGAAATATAAAGCAAGATTTGTCGCTCGGGGTTTCTCCCAGAAAGAAGGAATAGATTATGAAGAAACCTTTGCACCTGTAGCCAGATACACTTCCATCAAATCAGTACTTGCTCTGGCTACAGTGATGAAATGGAAGATACACCAAATGGATGTCAAGACTGCTTTCTTGAATGGTGTAGTGGAAGAAGAAGTGTATGTGGAGAAGCCACTCGGTTTCGAGACACATGACAGGGAGTCTCATGTATGTAGATTGAAGAAAGCCCTGTATGGTTTGAAACAGGCACCCAGGACATGGTACGACAGAATTGACAGCTTTCTATCTAGTTTGGGCTTTACCAAGAGTAAAGAAGATTCCAATATTTACTACAAGGTTGAAGATGGAAACCCAGTGATGCTCCTACTGTATGTAGATGATCTGTTTGTGACAGGTATGGATGGGTTGATTACTAAAACGAAGAGAAATCTTGCTTCCGAGTTCGAAATGAAGGACATGGGTATGATGCATTATTTTCTAGGTATGGAGGTGTGGCAGAGTGCGGATGGAATCTCCCTTGGACAAGGGAAGTATGTAGTAGATATCCTGAAGGGGTTTGGGATGATGGACTGCAAAGCCATGACCACACCTATGGCATCGAACCTGAAGCTATTGAGTGATGCTTCATTAGAAGCAGTTGATGCCACAATGTATCATCAAATGATTGGGTCCTTGATGTACCTGATGAACACGAGACGAGATATTTGCTTTGCTGTGAACACCTTGAGCCAGTTCCTGACAGATCCGAGACATGTTAACTTGACTGCCGCAAAGCATATTCTGAGGTACCTAAGGGGTACAATTGATTATGGGCTCAAGTACGAGGTGAATCAGAAGATTAACCTAGAGGTTTATGTTGATTTAGATTGGGCAGGCAGTGCCATCGATAGGAAAAGCACTTCAGGATGTTGTTTCAGTATGGGATCAGGTGTGATCTCTTGGTTTAGAAGGAATCAATCCTGTGTGGCACTAAGTACAGCTGAAGCAGAGTATGTCGTAGCTTGTTCAGCTAGTTGTGAGGTAGTATGGCTGAGGAAGCTATTGTCTGATTTATTTGATCTCCAGATGGATGCTACTTGTATACATTGTGACAACCAGAGTTGTGTGAAGTTGTCAGAGAATCCAGTGTTCCATGACAAGTCGAAGCATATCGAGATCAAGTATCACTATATCAGGGATATGGTGCATATGGGAGTAGTGAAGCTCTAGTATGTTGTGATGGATGATCAAATAGCTGATGTGTTGATGAAGCCATTGGTCAGAGTGAATTTTGAGTACTTCAGGGAGAAGCTTGGTGTTCTCTAGATCGAGGTCCCTTCCAAGGGGAAGTGATGAGTCCAGAATTCATTCTGATGTGTAGGTCATATGTAAGGGCTGAGCCATTCTATCATGGTGAGAGGATTGGTTCCTTCCATGTCATATATGAGTGCTAAGCCATTCTGATATGACTGTAGGATTGGTTCCTACATGATCAGATATAAGGGCGACTGTCATTCTTGGAATGGAGCTGCCTGGTGAGTTACCAGGAATATTTGGTCTAGGATTGAGGGCCTTTCTGAAATAATTGTAAGATGTAGTCTTACATGATCAGATGTGAGCGCATGGCCATTCTGATGTGATTGAGGGATGTGTTCCCACTTGATCAGATATAAGGTATGTTTCCATTCTGTCATGGTGAGAGGATTTCTTCCTTCCATGGCAGATCTGAGTGCTGGCCATTCTGACAAGTAGGTCAAATGTAAGGGCTACTACCATTCTCTGGGAGAATGGAGGAACCTGGTCAGTTACCAGGTAGCTCAGTCGAGGACTGGGGGCCATTCTGATGTGACTGTAGGATTGGTTCCTACAAGATCAGATGTGAGTGCATGCCATTCTGACGAGTAGGTCAGATGTAAGTGTTGTGCCTTTCTGACGAGTAGGTCAGATGTAAGTGCTGTGCCTTTCTGACGAGTAGGTCAGATGTGAGTGCTGGCCATTCTGATGAGTAGGTCAGATATAAGGGCTACTAAATATGTATGAGGAGGTAGGCCTACAACCAACATGAAAAAGGGCTAGCTCCGTAGAACTTCCTGTGATGAGAAGAATCATGAGATAGCACATATGATGATGACCTAGTGATGATCCAGATCGAGCTATGATTCAGATCCAGTTATGATGTCTCCGAGATGATCCAGATCGAGTGATGATCCAGATACAATAGTGATGATCCAGATCAAGTGATGATCTAGATCCAGTGATGATGATCCAGATCAAGCTATGATTCAGATCCAGTTATGATGTCTCCCAGATGATCTAGATTGAGTGATGATCCAGATCCAACAGTGATGGTCCAGATCAAGTGATGATCTAGATCCAGTGATGATGATCTAGATATAGTGATGATGATCCAGATCCAGATGAAGATGATTTGAAGATTAATATGACGAGAACTTGACGATGACCCAGATGATACATAGAAGAAGACTTGTGCTAAAAAACTGTGTCAAGAGAATACCTTCCTAGTTAAGAAGGAGTGTTGATGAATATGTAACTTCGGAATGTATTCACTTGTATTTCTTATGTATTGTAACCCGATGTTTATTCCGGGATGTATTTGTAATGTAATTGAGTCATGTCATGCCCTGAAGTTCTAATCGGGAGGATCTATAATGTAAACAAGTCATGTCAAGTTATTGTGGGTAACCCTCCTATTGATCAAGGGTTAAATTCCCCATAGTTCCGGGGCACTAGGGTTATTAGAATCTCCTAGAGAGGTTGGCCCTAGTATGGTTTAGTCATGTCAGGAATTAGTATAAATAGAGAGCTAGCCTCTCTATTTAGCACACACTCACTCACACTCAGTTGTAGCGCATAGCTGAGGAAGAGAAAGACACTGGGGCAAAGAAGAAAAAGGTTACTGCTATCGGGAGATCATCTTACTATTTTGGGGTTTTACTTTTGGTGTTGATTCTATCTCTGAGGAAGTTGCGGGGTTTTCTCCATTTATGGTTTCCCCGAGGAAAAACATCATGTTCATTGTCTCTTGTGTTTGATTGTTTTACTTGTTGTTCTCTCAGTTAAAGATCCTAACATAATGCTATCTTGAATGATAAAAACTAACAACAAGAACAAGTCTCAAGAGGAGACCCAAGGTTCCAAGAAGAACTCCCAGAAGAAGAAGAACAAAGGAGAAATGAGCAAGTGCGCATACTGCAGTAAGGGCTATCATCCTAAGAGCTCTTGTATGGAGAAGCAAATTGACATGTTGGCCCATCTCCTGGAGAAGAATAACATATCCCTTCCTGATTGATCAAAGAAAAGGGAAGGAGGATCAAATTCAGAGGACAGAGAGAGAGTACATGCCTTGGTTGCTGGCACATCAAGGTCACCTAGCTTCATCATAGACTCTAGAGCTTCTAGACATATGGTTTCATCAAAAGAGACATTCTCCTCTCTTGACATGTCGAAAGGTCCACCAATAGTTTTGGGAGATGACTCTCTCACTGACAGTTTGGGGAAGGGAAGGATTGATCTTGGCCATGGTAAGTTCAATAATGTGTTGTATGTTCCAGGTCTTGCCTCTAATCTCTTTTCACTGTATCAGATGACTCATACTAGGTATCCAAAGAAGGTCATCTTCTCCCCTGATGATGTTGAAATCACTAAGATTTCGAATGGTAAAGTCATAGCAAAAGGTGTTGTAGATCACACTTCGAAGGTATACAAGTTTTCCCATTTTATACCCTACTCAAACCCCTCTGCTCTTCTAATTCATGCTAATGAAGCAAGCAATATTTGACATGAAAGATTGGTCCATCTTAACTACAAGTATTTTTCTGATTTGAGTGAAAAAGATATGATCATAAGGTTACCAAATATCAATTTTTCTAAGGGATTCTGTCAAGGTTGTATCCTAGGAAAACAGCCAGAGCACAAGTATGAGAAAGCTAGTCATGAGAGAACCTCTGCACCTCTTGAGCTGATCCACAGTGACAATGTTGGTCCATTCCCTCATATTTCCATGAGTCAATCCAAATATGCATTGACCTTCATAGATGAATTTTCTAGGTATTGTTGGGTTCACTTCCTAAATCATAAGTCTGAAGTTTTTGACCTCTTAAAGTGTTTAGAGCCTTGGTTGAAAACCAGTATGGGAGGAAACTCAAGATCCTCAGATCTGACAATGGTGGTGAGTATTTCAAGTCTGAGTTCATTCAGTATTGTAAATATGTAGGTATTCAGATGCAACATTCAATCCCTTACACACCACAGAAAAATGGTGTTGCTCAAAGAAAGAACAGATCACTGAAGGAGATGGCAACCTGAATGATGGAGGCTAAGACTTTGCCACCAAAGTTTTGGGCCGCGGCTATAAAATGTGCATCCTACATCCATAATAGGATGCCTCATAATAATCTTGATGTTATGACTCGTTTCGAAGCTTGGAGTGGGAACAAGCCAGATGTGACCCATTTCGGGATTTTTGGCTCAAAGGCTTGGGCTAGAATTCCAACTAAAAAGAGGAAGGCTTTGCAGCCCCAAAGCCAAGAGTGCCTATTTGTTGGGTGTTATGAATATTCAAAAGGGTCCAATATTATCAACTTGAGCACTAACAAATCTTTCATTGAAAGAAGTGTTCAGTTCCAAGAAGAGCCTTTAGTAGCAGTTGAAGTTGGAGAGTCTTCTTCATCATCAGATCCATTGATTGTAAGTGAAGAGACTAATGGGTTTTCTGATTCTGACATTCTGATAATGATAGTTTTATTTCAGATCCTAACATCCCTACAAGACCAAAATGGGCAGAAAATACCATTCATGCAGCTGGGGAACTAGCTGGAAATCCTGGTGACTCTAGGAGGACTAGATCTCAATTTGAGAGTGCCCTTTGTGTGAAAGATACTCTATTTGCTGAGAAGTGATATCTGATGGTTGAATAAGATCCAAATACATATGAAGATGAAGCACATGATCCAATATGGAAAACATCCATGAAAGAATAATTCAGCTCGCTCCAGAAGAACAACACTTGGGAACTGGTTGATCTTCCCCCATGGAGGAAGCTAGTTCAATGTAAGTTGGTTTTCAAGACTAAGTTTGCTGCTGATGGTTCACCTTTGAAATATAAGGAAAGATTGGTAGCCAAGGGATACTCACAAGTACATGGTATTTACTACAATGAAACCTTTGCGCCAGTGGAAAAGATGGACTCCATAAGGCTAGCTCTAGCCATTGCAGCTTCAAAGCAGTGGGAGGTACATCACACGGATGTGAAGTGTGATTTCCTAAATGGAGATCTCACTAAATATATTTACATGAATCAACCTGAAGGGTTTGTTTCTAATCCATCTTTAGTGTTCTTGTTTAAGAAATCATTGTATGGGCTCAAGTAAGCCCCCAGGGATTGGTATGCCAAGATTGATGGCTTTTTGATATCACCGAGTTTTGTTCAATGAAAGTCTGATCCTAATGTCTATTTGAAGCTGATTCATGGTTCTTTGATGATTATTTTCTTGTATGTGGATGACCTTCTGATTATAGGAAGTTCAAAGAAAGAGATTTCCTCCTTGAAGGATGCAATGAACCATGCATTTTCTATGACAGATTTGGGATTGTTGAGCCAATTATTGGGTCTCGAAATTGCTCAATCCCAACATGGAATAAAAGTAAATCAGTCCAAATATGATTTGGATTTGTTGAATAAGTTCAACATGAAATATTGCAAGCCAAGCCAGACTCCCTTCCTTTTCGAAGTTAAGCTTGAAGAAGTAGGTTCTTCTCCTATGGTAAATAATACACTGTATAGGGAGTTGATTGGGTGTTTGCTTTATCTTACACACACTCGACCTGATATATATTATGCAGTTAGTGTGGCTTCGAGATACATGGAACAACCTCATGAGATCCACTGGAGGGCAGCCAAAAGGATCCTGAACTTTGTTCAAGGAACAAGAACTCATGGGATCTTCTACAAAGCAAAATCTGATCTTAATTTGATTGGGTTTACCGACAATGATTGGGTAGGTGACAACAAAGATTGAAAGTCTACATCAGGATATGTGTTCATGCTTGCAGAAGGACCAATTAGATGGTCAAGCAAGATATAGAGTTCCATAGCACTCTCATCTACAGAAGGAGAGTATAGAGGAGTTGTAAATGCAACAACTCAATGTTTGTGGTTGCAGGGGATACTTGGAGAATGTGGCTTTGAATCAGAGTTTTCAACTATTATCTACTATGATAATCAGAGCACCATTCGAATCTGCAATGATCCAGTTCAAAGACAGCGAACCAAGCACATTGAGATCCATATGCACTACATCACACAGCTTGTGCATGATGGCACCATTGATCTACTCTTATGTACATCTTCAAAACAAGGAACAGACATCTTCACCAAAGTTTTTTGTGAGAAGACCTTCAGCAATCTCAAATCACTACTGGGGATTTCTGATCATGCTATGAAGCATGATTGATGATAAGATTTACAAAATTTTGTTTTTCCTGCCCATGTTTAAGGGAGAATTTTCCCACTAGGTTTTTGCCTCTTTCCTTAGTTGTATGGACAAGCAGTATGTAAAGGGTGATTAAGCCTTGTTGCTAGGCCCTATATATTTTTTTATATTTACTCATAAATTTAGGCTTAATGGGGGGTGTTATAATAATCAAACCATAGTTACCTACCTTAGACATTAATTTAATTATTTTTGTCTTATTACCTAGTTTCCTAGATTCCATTCTATGCTAGTTTCCTTCTACAAGTCCTAGAAGTCAACACATGATAAAACTAAGTCATGGAGTGCTTGGGAAACATCCTAGAAACCCAATTTAGCATGTATTCTTTATTCCAGATCCTCCAAAGTGCATATCTACTTTTTTCTGAAAAGTTGCCTTGTTTTATTCTTATTTAAGGCAAAAGGAAAAACTAGACTAGGTGTAGTTGACTTGTTTTTTTCCCACATCATCCTCCCTCCTTTTCTCCAAATAAAAGCATGTATGAGTTTTATTTCCATCCCTCTTTAGCTTTCCCACTTGAATTAGCAAATTCATGAGCATATTCATATATTTGGAAACTGCTTTATGCACCTATGGGGGATTTGACTAGATTTAGTAAGCCTACTTTTTTACTATTTCAAATGGAATATTTATGCATTCAATTCTCTCATGTAATTATATATTGCAGCAGCCTATTACTTCACAATGTTGGCTGTTGTACACTTATTGAATACAGATTAGTGTTATGCTCCAATTTCAGTCTCCTTTGGTGTGAATTTTGCATGTTTGTTTAGCAATTTTGTGAGTGTAATTGTTCTATCTCTTGGGTTCAATTTCCCCACATTTGAAAGGTTGAACCAAGAGTGTATTGGATTGGATATCAAGAATTTCCAATGTAGATATGTGTGGGGGATCTCGATTAAGTGATATTCGATGGTACATCGAAGGGATGTATCGGGGATATTATATTGGGAGTGACGATGCCAAAGTATGTGGTAGGAGGTTCGATTAATAGATGCCTTATTGTATCAGAAAGGACGTGTCGAGAGTGTGGTATTGAAGAATTGCTACAAAAGTGTATGTGGAAGGACCTGATTGAGCAAGGGTTGATGGAATGTTGGACTTGATGTATCAAGGATACCTCATCGAAGGCTGGATTTCATATTATTCCTCTGATGGTGTATGTGTGAGGATGAGATCCAATATATCAATATGGCCTCATCAGAGGTAGTTCATTAGAATTTACCACATAGAGTTTAATCCATTGAAGAATCACACAATAAGTATGTGCATGGGTTTTCCATAGATCGAAGCCAATGGATTAGAACTGATATCATTGGGAATGCCATTGCAGTGGTTTTAAATAAAAGAGAAGTCGATGATTTGGAGCTGATAGTTTAGGATGGCCATGGAATAGAGTCCTGATAGAACTAAAGACATCAATAACAAAGGAACTTGATGAACAAAGAAAGGACTAGGAGGAAAAAGACATAAATGTTGGTGTAATTGAATAATGGCACTTACGACCTTGTATGGGTATCAAAGGTGGCCATAGACATTGTAGAATGGTATCAGAGTTATGGAATTTGATAGAGTGGTGTTGAGGGTTTCCTATCAAACCAAAATTTTATCAAGTAAATAGGGACATGACATAATGGGTTGCTACTCGCTCAATTTACTATTGTCTTTTTTTCACTTGAAGTGGTAATTTCTTCAATGTCCTTTTCCTTGAAAATTTTGATCTTGGTGGTATTAGTTTCTCTTAAGCCAAACGTTTTATAGATGGGTTTCATTATTTTTCCAATATATGCTCACAATATTTCTTGACACTTCCTCTTTACCACTAAACTATAAGCCTCGTACTTCAACCTGGGTTCCACTACAATGGTGTTTGAAATTCCTTGGCCTTTATTTCCAAGCCTATTGTATCCCATCTCCACCAAATTAGAGATTATTCCCCCTAGTATGAAATGCAAATCTATCGAAAGATTATTTTTTTGAATTGAAATGAGAAATATTTTAGAGGATGTGCTTACCACATTTATTCCCAATGATGGTGCAAGCATATGTTGTGGAAGGGAAATGTTCCCCTTAGTTCATCATTTAGAATTCTACTTGAATTTTTTTTTAATTTATTCTTTGGTTGATATATCTTGTTGCAATAGTCCCATAATATCAATACACTCCTTTTGGTGACCATCCCACTGATTCATCATTTCTCCAAACTATGCAAGTTGAACACTGAATAAATCCTAGATTTTTATGGCATTGGTGGTGAGTGGTAGGTGTATTACTAGTGTCTCCCTCATTGAATCCATAAATTTTTTTGATGTCTAGATGTCACACTACAAGTATTCATTCTTCTTATTTGATTGTTACAACTTCTCCCTCCACCACTAATTATCTTCTTAACTCTACTCATTATTGGCTTTCAATTCTTACATCTTTTCTATTTTCAAATCCTTACCCATGGTTCCTTTGTTTCATTGAGCACCCTACCAAGGATAAATCACTCTAAACCAATATGATCCATAATTTCTCAGCCCATGGTGAATTCATTTCACCAAAATGTATGTTATTAACTTTTTTAATGCAAAAATTAGATGTTATATCGATGTGCTGTTTTATCTAACCACGTTGTGCCTTGTTTGTGTTAATTATTATTGTGTAATTTTCTTATAATTGTGCTATTTTTATCTTCAAATTGTATTATGCTTCTCAACAAATAATTTGAAACAACAAACTCATGTAATCACATAGTGAAGAATAGCTCAAGGATTTACCCTACAAACACAAATGGAAAAATAAGGAGGCTTGCACGATTCAAAAGAATATAGTGAAATAGTAGATTAGAAATCAGGCTCAACAAGAGCTTTGTTGTCCCTATGCTAGTGACTTAAGGCAAAAGGGGAAGGTAGCACCCTTAATACACTCTTGATACACACAACTAGGAAATCACTAGTGTATAACATAGATTCTTATTTTTTCTAGGTGATGCCCATTCAACATCATTAATGATTCCTCTTATTTGGATGACAGATTCACCTCTATAGGTGATCTATTGTTATAGACACAATAGCTACTTTTTCCTTCTTCTGACTCCAATATCTTGGGTATGACAAGACTACTAAGGCTAGGAATACTTATCCCTCTTTATAGGAATATTGGAACTCCTTCCTGGTCAATTAGAAGGCTATTCTCATTTTCATTGCAATGGAATGGGAATTTTCCAAAAACAACCTTTAGTGCCTCAATGAACCTATTACCAATTATTTTAAAATGTAGAATCAAAACAATTAAACGTGGATCTTTTCTTAATATTTGTGATTTTTTGTAGTTCTTTCTCTATGAGTATGGGTAGTGTTGTCTCCTTTCACACATTTGGGGGTTAAGAGCAACATAAATCTTCAATCCATTAGGTGTGTCCTTGGGGGAAAGTCTCGAGTCAAGTACTGTCACTTGATCTTGACTCCTCCATTTAGGCCAAACTCCTAACGAAGCCAAGGGGGTTGGTCCCTAAGAAATATTTCAACTAAGGCTCTTTATATTTTAGTTGTTAATGATAAAATTGAGTTTTTTTAAGGAGTTTTTTGGTAAATAATTATGTCGCAAGACTGATGCAAAATTGTTTAAACATTCAACATCATATAACATGAGCATATAAAGATTAATATTGACAAACTGATGATCAGATGAAAATAATATTGTTATGTACTCATATCAGTGCCAAATGGAGTCAAAAAGAACATTGAAAAGGAAATGTTTCGCAATGTGTCTTGGTCAGTTTTAATTATTAAAGATGAGATGATTTAAGGGAAAGGGGATTCTCGATATACTTATGAAGTACTGAGAATATGTCTGGAGAGATGACAAATTTGGTTCCTCACTTGGAAATGTGGGATGAATCGGAGTCTTTGAGAAGGTGCTCAACACTACACCAACAAGGGTGTAGCCTAATGGTATCTCGAGGTCATTATTCAGTAGTTCCCGCTTCCTTTGAGAAATTTTCCAAATAATGTTAAAAGGTGTAGTGCCATATTTTCACATTGTTTAGATGGTTGTTGATTTTATTACTATGAATTAATTATTTAGATGTGGAGAATTGATTGGTGCGCATTCCTGCTTTTGATTATCCCAAAGCTCAAGGCGAACCTGCGATGGGAAAGAGCATACACTGGAATGGAAAAATGTTTGTTCCAATTGTATATTGAAGCAAAAATATTGTGGCATCAAAATAAAAACTAAATTATAAATAATCCACAAGCTATGTGTCACTTTCTGATCATCCACCAATAATTGGCAAGAAGCCTTTGGTTGGTGGAGAGAGCATACTTCGTGGAAACGAGCAAGGGAAAAAAATTATTTAATCAATTTAAAAGATGGAAATAAAAAGGAAAAAATAACTAATACAATCTTCAAATAAAATTCATTATGTGTGTGTGATTGTTAGAAAAATTCAAGCGACGAAAGAAACACTACCAATCCCCCCAAGGGGGATGAAGTGTGGGCGTCGTGTAGCCCACTTTCTTTCTTTATTACTTATGATTACAATATCAGAAAAAATAAAAATAAAATATGTCTTATACCTTATAAAACAGTTCTAAATACTTATACAACTTTATGGAGTGAAGGGGAATGAAGAAGAAGGGAAAACTGAAGGTTTTTGGTGTCCCCGGAGACCCAAAACTCGAATTTTGAGTAGATATTCCATCTATTTTTCTTTGTACCTACTAAAAAATAGAAACTTAAATTATTATAATGTGATGGAATGAATGAATAAAGGATAAAAACTAAAACTAATTTCAGTACTTGCAAAAGATTAAAAATTTTACTAGTTTTCAAAGCACTGAAATGACAACTTTAGACTCAGCAAAATATGATTCTTTTTAAGAAGTTGTAAATATAAATTATCTGATATTCTAAATAATCAGATTGAAAATATCATACTTTTAAATAAGATCTATCAAATTTGCATATTCAAACTATATAACCAGAATGAGAAGAGATAATTGTTTTGAGAAGATGGAAAGCAACTTGAAGCCTCGCTTGATCTTCTTATGAAAACTTTAGAGACCCTATATAAATAAGATAAAACTTAAGAGATTGTCAAAGAAGAATAAGATACAACTGATTTCAACTTCTCCTTTGAAAAAGTAACCTGCAAAACAAAACTATGAGAAATCCCTGCATAAAAAAAGTTAGATCTAGTGTACTAAAAAACAGGAAATGAGAAAGAGTTGAAATACAACTGAGCATGAACAACTACTCTCCTATATATTCAGATAAAAATACTAGTAAGAAAATTACAGAAATAAATTCCTGCCCTATGTGCCTTAGGATGACCTTCTAAGCTAGATCTAATAGCAATTTCAAGCAAAACGAAGAAACAATTCAGAAATTTAACAATGTCACCTCAAACATTTGCAAAAAAACATCTCATAAAACTGAGTGGACCTCCAAAGTATGCATTTTTATTCATAAATATAGAAATGATACAAAATAACAGAGGTTTATTGCATCCATCTTCAACAAAGGAGGAGAACCCTGCTTTTATAGCCACATAAGAGCTTCAAACCCTAGGGGGGGCCTTCTCCAAGCGCAGAGGAGGTTTTGGAGCTTGAGAAATGCATGGGAGGGAGGAATGAGTGTTGGGATGAAGGGTTTACACCTCACAGGAGGTGAGCCACATGTCTTAGGAGACCTCCACCTCTCCCAACCACATCAAACACATGAGGGATTGCACCCTCCTTGAGGAGAATGCGCCCCCTTTAGTGGAGAGTTTTTTGACACCTCAGAGAGAAGGTTGGAGATACTCTATAGTCTCATAAATGCCCAAGAAAAGACCCTCAACCAACCTTCCACCTCAGAGACAAGTCTCGGACAAGCTGCCTTTGATTTAGGATTGGGGTTTCCTCATATTTTTCCATTTATTTGACCCTCTAAGCCATTTTGGAGAGAAAATCCAAATTAATAATTGAAAATTACTAATTTAACTCTCAAAAGTGGGTTTAGGGGTTAAGTTAGGTCTCTGGATCCAAAAATCAGCATTCCCATGACCAAATTGGATCCCTAGACCCAATTTCATGACCTTTCGAAATATTACAATAAAAATACACCTTAGTGATGATTTTATTAAAAAACTAAAAATTAAAAAATACTAGGGGGAACTTATCAGATGTCCACGAAACTATGGACATATGACTAGCATGGTATAATAAATAGGCCCTAGGATTTAATAACATTTTAGAGAAAAAGGTTACCAAACTCACCATCCCAACTTTGGAGGATTTTGAGTGAAAAACTTGAAAATTATATGTCACTTTAAAAAACGTCATATAATTAACAAGGGAAAAACACTCAAGGATGATGACCTTGATGACCAAGTCTAATAAGGACAAGCCTTTTCAATAAAGGAACCTCATGCTATGTCATTTATTACAATTCCCTCGAAAGGGTGTGAACATACAAAAGAGGCAACAACTGGCCCCGATGAAACCACGAAACTTTCAAGCACTAAGTAAGAACAAGTGATTTGTTTCGATTCTTGGTGGCTCGCTTGAAAAATCCCCTAAGTGAAACTTAGTGGATAACATCTGGCTCCAAATATGGGAAGTGTGCTTGATCTGGTCTTCAAGAAAGGAGAGGATACGAAAATACTAGAATCTTTGGTTTATATCATCTGTAAAAACATTTCAGCTTGACAAGAAAACCTTAATAGCACAAGTTTTATGAAAATAGCCAAAGAACTATAAGTTGATTTATTGAAAGGAACCAAAACTAATTAATGAAAGAGAGTTTTAATCCTAAGTACATAAAAGAAATGCATAAAGTAAATGCTTACTTTAAGGAGATTATTTTCCTACTCTAAGCATGACATATAAAAAAAGGCCCAGGTGTAATAAAAAATCCAATGTAACCACCTGAGCATTTGATCAATTTTAAATGTTTTTTCCTTGTCTTTGGTTACCATCCAAAGCAAGGAAACATTATTCAAGAAATGAAAACCTGCATGAAAATTCAAGATGGGAGTGTTGGACGAGAGATTATAATCATGGAGAAGATCATCGACCTGCTTCCCAAACTGAGAATTCCTCTTGCATGATTATTCTGTCCAAGATTGTATAGGACTGATGTAAACATTTGTATGATGAGGCAGATCATCATACTCATCAAAAGGGCTTATCTGCTTATAAATCTATGTGTAAACCCAAAAATTCTCCAAATCATGAGGAACATATGTATGCGAAGACGATGGATGAAAAAAATATTCAATTAGTTGCACCCAATCTAGATCTTCACTATATTGCTTCTCCAAGTCCTCATTAAATACATGGATATATGGCTCAAACTGATCATATCGATTAGCCGCATGCTCCTCTTCCATATCAAAATTTCCTAATTCCATAAGATCCATGTTCTCTCCTTTGGAAACCTCACAAATAGGATCTTTAGTAAAACCATCAAGAGTCTCAAAACTCCATCCGTTAGATATGTCGTAGACAAGACTATCAACAAAACCATCAAAATTTTATGGTTCGTTATTTTCCTCCTTAGACATGTCATAGATTGGATTTTCAATGAATGTCCAGGAATCTTCATCAACATCTTTGTCAAACATAAGGGATTCTTCGTCACTTGTATCATGATCCAGGCTATACTTTTCCTCATCTTCATACTCATATTCCTCAGAAAAAAGGTCACAAGGAAGTAAACCTTCTAGACTATCATCATTATATGGAGAACAAGTAGGAGTGCCATCATGCAGATTAGATATTTCTTCATAAGTTTCATTATAATATTTTGTAATGGTTTCATCCTGAGGTAGATCTGGAGTACAAATGTGATCATCATCATTAAAATAATCATGAAATAATTCCCAATCATCAATATTCTCTATTGATGTGACATGAGGAGGGTCTTCAATAATATTTTCACTTAATGGCTCTTCATGCACAAACTCAACGAAATCATCATGGGTTTATTATTCATTGTGATCTCTTGGAGGTAGAACCCAATACCTATCATTTCCTATCCTGATGAGATGAGGTAATTTAGGGTCTTCCTCATGATACTCTATCCAGGGAAAAGAAGCGTAAAGGAACCCTTCCAGGAACTTGTCTAAAATTTCCACTAAAATCTCTCTTGTATGCCACTGCCTCAAGAATATTCCAAGGAATATTGAAAGGGAACTAATACCTTTATTTTGAATACAGTTGAGATACCATTCACAAGCATTTCCTCGTAGAGTACTGACAAACATTTCCATCATATTATCTTCATACAAAACATTGACGTCAACGAGAATTTTAAGGAAAGGCATGACATGTCAGACCTCTACATGCTTATTTCCCCAAAATATAGGTAGATGATCACATATATCTTCACCATTATGATCATTAGGAAATCTTGGGATGTTTGAGAAGTTAATGGAAGGATATTTACTAGAAATCTGAGCTCTTTCCTCATCCATATTGCTTACTCAATAGAAAGCATTTGATATAACCACGGAGCTGTCAAAATAACGAGATTGAAAATTTTATTTTTTGTATGAGCTCATCTACACAAAATCAATCTCAACATTTTTTGTGAAAAACAGGGGTTTTATCCCTTCAATGAAGTCGCCATGTGAAAAGAAAAATATGCATCATAAATCTTTCACAAAAAATTATCTTTTTTGCTTTTATTTGTATAAAGGAAAAAGGTTAGCGGAGTCACCAGACAAAGCATCAAAGATCTACTCTAATCATTCATCAAACAAAGCAAAAATAAAAAATAAAGAAGAAAGTTGTAACCTAGGAATAAAAATATTTATCCCCGGCAATGATGCCAAAAAGTGTCGTCTCCTTTCACACACCTGGGGGTTAAACGCAATAGAAATATTCAAGCTAATAGGTGTGTCCTTAGGGGCAAGTATCGAGTCAAGTACTGTCACTTGATCTTGAATCCTCCGTTTAGGCCAAACTCCTAATGAATCCAAGGGGAGTGATCCCTAAGAAATATTTCAAATAAGGCTCTTTATATTTGAGTTGTTAATGACGAAATTGAGTTGTTTTTAGGAGTTTTTTGGGTAATAATTATGTCGCAAGACTGATGCAAAATTGTTTAAAAATTCAACATCATATAACATAAGCATATAAATATTAATATTGACAAACTGATAATCAGATGAAAATAATATTGTTATGTACTTAGATCAGTGTCAAATGGATTCAAAAATGTTGCTAAAAATGAAATGTTTCGCAATGTGTCTTGGTCAGTTATAATTATTAAATATGAGTTGGTTTAAGTGGAAGGAGAATCTCGATATACTTATGAAGTACTGAGAATATGTCCAGAGAGATGACAAAATTGTTGGAGTCATTTACCCAACATGCACACTTAATTTGGTCAATTTGGCCTTATTAAACCACTATCCTAAGTTTAATTGACTTAATCGGCATGAGATGAGCACTCTATGACATCAACATGAGCACACCCATGCCTACCTTTAATCAGGCAGGCTAACTAGGCTTCCTCCTTCAATCAGGGAGCCATTCTGGGGTGATCTAAGTGTCATAAATGCACCTAATTTCTAACTGATTGTTACAATCAGTTAAGCTGAGTTGTGTATGTGCCTCCATTTCATTTATTGATTATTTTTATTAATATTTATGAACTGGAGTCAACTAGGGTGCCTCCAACCACTTTTGATGACCAGTTTGACTTCAGTTAACCTCATCGGGGTTCATTGGAGTTAATGATGCGCTACCACTTGTTGATTGGCATGAAATGACATGTGTCTGAGCTACTTTCATTTAGACTCAGTCATCCATTGCACTCTAATATAGTTAGGGCTCAGTTGAGTCAATCACGGTTTGATCAGTGGGTTAACTATGTGTGTTTATTGTGGCTGACATTCAATTAAGCTACACCAATTCATTCAATTTGAATGACCTCCTTAGGAATTCGAATTGTCTTGGAATTCATGCACCTTGCATTGTTATTGTATTGTATTACTCATTCTTTATTGATTATATAGATCTGCTACTCCAAGTACAACACCATTATGCCATTTTCATGCTTAATTGCCTGAAATCTCTTATGAGATTTTGTTTTAGTCCCTAGATTAATATGACAAATTAATATGGTATCAGAGCTCACAGCGGGACGAAGCTCAGATCTCTCAAAAACATGGTTTTTGACAGATCTTGCATGAAAAATTGAGCAAAAAAGCTCAAAATTCCAGCACTACACCAGAAGCCAAGGATTACTACTTAATACCCCAAGTTAAGGAATTGTTGATCAAGCTTGCTTGATCAACTATGTTGGGTGTGATGAAAGCCTAAAATGTGCATGTTGGTTTTAACAGGTGAAAAGCATTCGCTACAGTAGTTTTGAGATGGCTTCTTCTGTCGAACTCTTGACTCTGTTCAATTTCCAATCATGGAAAGGAGATAAGGAGATCTAACTACATGCCAGAGGACTCTACCGGGTCACTATCGACACTGAAGAAGAGCCTACTCATGTGATATACAAAGCTAGATTCTTGAACAAGAAAGATGAAGCATTCAGATTCTTGTGCCTCTCTATTTCCAGGGATCTTCTTTTCCATCTCTCAGGATTGAAGAATCCAAAGGAAATTTGGGACAAATTGGACACCCTGTATGGAAAAGAGGATGATTTGAGAGTTTACCAGCTTGAAAACGAGTTGATGTCTCTCCAACCTTCCAATTTTGAGACCTTAAATGATTTTTTCACAAATTTCAAGCACATTGTCTTACTGTTGAAGCAGTGTAAGGTGGAGAAGGAGGATGATCAGCTCATCCTCACCATTCTCTCCAAACTTGAAGCTGATTATTCGGTGTTTGTCTCTACATTCCGTGCGGGGAAGCTCACAACCCCTGGATGGAAGATTCCTTCACTCAATACCTTCATTGAGTCCCTAACAAGTGAACATGATAAGCTTGTCCAGATGGGGATCATCAGATCCTCCCATGATCAATCCCTCTATGCTTTGGGGCCCAAAGATCTGAAGGGTAAAGGAAAGCAGTAGAAGAACCCAAAAACCAAATTTGAAGCTCCTAAGCCTAAATTTGAAAACCAACAGCATGAAGAGCCTTCCGTCTCGAAGAAGAACAAAAGAAAAGGGCATCATGGAAAGGAAAAAGTCAAGTGTTCATACTGCGGGAAGGGATTCCACCCTGAAAATTCCTGCATGAAAAAGAAACTTGATGAAGCTACTTCTCTTCTTGAGAAAAATCACATCAATCTTTCAGAAATATTTCGGAGGAGAGATCAGGAAGACCGGGAACCACAACATGAAAGAGGTCATGCTCTCATGGAAAGCACTTCGAAGTCCAAATCTTTTTTGATAGATTCTGAAGGTTCAAATCACATGATGGCTGAAAGAGACTTTTTCTCATCTTTGGAGACCAAAAAATCCATTCCCATCCACATGGAATATGACTCCACAATCATATCTGAAGGACAAGGTACTGTAAATCTTGAGCATGGTTATTTTTCCAATGCTCTGTATGTACCATCTCTTGCATCAAACCTCCTAAGTGCTTATCAAATGACACATATGGGAGTTCCCAAGAGAGTCTCCTTTAGCCCAAATGATGTATAGATCACAAAAATTGCATCCGGAAAACTTGTAGCAAAAGGCCTTGCAAACCATCATGCAAAAACCTACGAGTTCTCCCATTTTGTGGTGGATGCAAAGCCCATCGCATTGTTGACTCATGGAAATGAGGTTAGTAGACTATGGAATGAGAGGTTCAGCCACCTAAAATTTAAGTACTTGCATAAATTATAGAATAATTCCATGGTTGAAGGCCTCTCGGTCATCAAAGCTACCACCGAAATTTGCAAGGGTTGTGTTGTTGGAAAGCACCCTGAGCATAAGTTTGATCGGGCCAAGGCAAGCCGAGAATCATGAATCTTGGGGCTGATACATTCTGATATCAAAAAACCCATTCCTACCACATCCATGAATTGATAAAGGTACGTTCTCACTTTTATTGATGAATTTTCTAGATACACATGGGTCTTTTTTATCAAAAAAAAGTCGAAAGTCTTGGAAAAATTCACTGAATTGAAGGCTTTTATTGAGAATGCATCTGAAAAGATCAATATTTTGAGATATCATAATGGCAGGGAGTATATCAGTAATTATTTACTACATATATTTTCTCAAACTGGTATTCAGATCCAACATTCAGTCCCCTACACTCCCCAGCAGAACGGTGTAGCAGAGAGGAAGAATCGATCTCTCAAGGAGATGACCACTTGTATGCTGGAATCAAAGAAGTTGGCTGCAAATTTGTGGGTTGAAGCCATGAATGATGAAGCATAGATTCAAAATATATTTCCACAGTCATCCATGAAAGGGAAGACCCCTTTCGAAGAATATTTCGGACACAAGCTGGATGTGTCGAATCTGAGGGTGTTTGGGTCCACTGCATGGGCCCAAATTCCGCTTGATAAAAGGAAGGCTTTGCAACCACAAAGCATCGAATGCATATTTATTGGATATACTAATGAATCTAAATTTTTCAACCTACTAGATATCAGAACAAAATAGATCCTCGTTGAAAGGAGTGTCATGTTCGATGAGCCTCTTCAGGAGGTAAAACTAGTGAAGGAGAAAACTATTGAATTCCCTTCCTATTCTACTGAATATTTGGATGATGGAATTGGGGGTGATGAACCTGATTTGGATCCTTTGATTTCTTATATTAGTGAAAATAAAACATCATATGCTGAATTAGAACCTGAAGTACAAAATCATCTCCCAACTTGGGATAGACAGACACTCTCATCCGCAGGTGATAACATTGGAAATCCAGATGGTCCAAGGAGAACCCGGTCTGATTTCCAAAGAGCGAGTATTGCGCTCTCTTGTCCTGATTATTTGCTGTCCAAATATTTTTATTTGATGATGATTTTATATCCTAAGTATTACTACAATTCTCGGAAGGATCCGAGATGGCAAGCTTCCATGGATGAAGAGATGAATTCTCTTCAGAAAAACACTACTTGGGAGCTAGTTTCTTTTCCTCCGGGCAGGAAATTGGTTCAATGCAAGTGGGTGTTTCAGAATAACATTGCTGCTGATGGAACAACCTGAAAATATAAGGCAAGGTTGGTATCAAAATGTTTCTCCTAGGTCCAAGGTGTGGACTACCATGATACTTTTGCACTGGTTTCAAAACTGGACTCCATTCGCCTAGTTTTGGCAATTTCTGCATCTAAGCACTGGGAAGTGCATCATATGAATGTTAAGTCTGCCTTTCTACATGGAGATATTAATGAATAGATATACATGAAGCATCCTGAGGGATACATTTTTTATTCATCTTTGTTTTGCAAACTAAAGAAGTCACTATACGGGTTAAAACAGGCCCCAAGAGAGTGGTATTCCAAGATGGATGCCTTCCTTCTCTCGCAAAAATTCCAAACGTGTAAATCAGATCCAAATGTGTATCTACAACAGTCTGATGGTAATTTTCTTATTATTTTTTTATATGTTGATTACTTACCGATTACAGGTAGCACAATTGCTTCTATTTCAACCATCAAAACTGCCCTCCACAATGCATTTGAAATGAGCGATTTGGGGCTCTTGAAACAATTTATGGGGCTCGAAATTGAGCAAAATATTGATGGGATAATGGTCACTCAGTCCAAATACATATCATACCTGTTAGTTAATTTTAAAATGGCTGAATGTAATGATGCTCCATTCACTTTCCTTTCAGGTATCAGCCTTGAAGAAGGAAAAAGCACACCTCTAATGGACTGCACTATTTATCGACAACTGATAGGTAGCTTGCTCTACTTGACTCATTCTTAGATGATATATGTTATGTTGTGAATGATGTGTCAAGACACATGTAGTAGCCTCATGATATTGATTGGAAGGCAGCCAAGAGTATCCTCCAGTATATTCAGGGAACCAGGACCTACGGCATTCACTATGCTACAGACTCCGAGCTAGTGCTAGTTGGTTACACATATTCTAATTGGGCGGGTGATTCTATTGATCGAAATTATACTTATGGATATGTCTTCATGTTTGGTGGTGGCCCCATTTGCTGGTCTAGCAAAAAGCAGGCCTCCATAGCATTTTCTTCATCAAATGCCAAGTACCGAGGAGCGGTGAATGCTTGCATCCAAGCTGTTTGGTTGCAAGGCATTCTTTCAGAGTTTGATATTGGTAGTACTTTGTCCACTGTCCTCTTTTGTGACAGTCAAAGTGCTATTAAGATATCCACAGATCCAGTTACGAGGCAAAGGACCAAGCATGTAGAGATACACATGCAATATATCAGGGAATTGGTGCATGACAGGACCATCATTCTGCAATACTGCCCTACTAATCAGCAAATTGCAGACATCTTCACCAAGAGATTTTTAGAAAATAAGTTCACTTACCTCCATTCATTGTTGGGGGTGAGTTCATCAGGGTGATCAGACTACTTTCAGTGTTCAGCTTGAGTTGGGGGGGGGGGGGGGGGGGGTGGTGGTTTCCCACTGGGTTTTCCCTCTTTCCTCACTTAGATTTATTTTTTAGCATTGTTTGAGTTACATTATTGTACAGGGTGACCTATGGCCTTTGTTTCCAGGACCCTAGCATTTCATGCATTTTATTTTTACTCATCTTGAGTATAGCTTAAGGGGTGGTGTTGGAGTCATTTACCCAACATGCACACTTAATTTGGTCAATTTGGCCCTGTTAAAACACTATCCTAAGTTTAATTGACTTAATTGGCATCAGATGAGCACTCTATGACATCAGCATGAGCACACTCATGCCTACCTTCAATCAGGGAGGCTAACTGGGCTTCCTCCTTCAATCGAGGAGCCATTCTGGGGTGATCTGAGTGTCATAAATGCACCTAATTGCTAACCGATTGTTACAATCAGTTAATCTAAGTTGTGTAGGTGCCTCCATTTCATTTATTGGTTATTTTTATTAATATTTATGAACTGGAGTCAACAAGGGCGCCTCCAACCACTTCTGATGACCAGTTTGACTTCAGTTAACCTCATAAGGGTTCATTGGAGTTAATGATACACTACCACTTGTTGATTGGCATGCAGTGACATGTGTCTAAGCTACTTTCAATTAGACTCAGTCATCCATTACACTCTGATACAGTTAGGGATCAGTTGAGTCAATAACGGCTTGATCAGTGGGTTAACTAGGCGTGTTTATTGTGGCTGGCAGTCAGTTAAGCTACACCCATTTATTCAATTCGAATGACCTCCTTGGGAATTTGAATTGTATTGGAATTCATGCACCTTGCATGATCATTGTATTGTATTACTCATTCTTTATTGATTATACAGAGCTGCTACTCCAATTGCAGCACCATTATGCCATTTTCATGCTTAATTGTCTGAAATCTCTTATGAGACTGTGTTTTAGTCCCTAGATTATCGTGACAGATTGATAAAAATTGGTTCCTCACTCAAAAATGTGGGATGAATCAGAGTCTCTGAGAAGGTGTTCAACACTCCACCAACAAGGGTGTGGCCTAAATGTATCTTGAGGTCACTATTTAGTAGTTCCCACTTCCTTTGAGAAATTTGCCCAATTATGTCAAAAGGTGTTGTGCCGTATTTTCACAATGTTTAGAAGGTTGTTGATTTTATTACTGTGAATTAATTATTTAGATGTGAAGAATTGATCAGTGTGCATTCCTGCTTTTGATTATCCCAAAGCTCAGGGCGAACTTGCGATGGGAAAGAGCATACACCACAATGGAAAAATGTTTGTTCCAATTGTATATTGAAACAAAAATATTGTGGCAACAAAATAAAACTAAAGTATTAAGAATCCACAAGCTATGTGTTACTTTCTGATCATCCACCAATAATCATCAAGAAGCCTTTGGTTGGTGGAGAGAGCATACTTCGTGGCAACGAGCGAGGGAACAAAATTATTTAATAAATTTAAAATATGGAAATAAAAAGGAAAAAATAACTAATACAGCCTTCAAATAAATCGGATTGTGTGCGTGTGATTGTTAGAAAAAAATCAAGCGACGAAAGAGACACTACCAATCCCCCAAGGGGGGATGAAGTGTGGCCCTTGTGTAGCCCAATTTATTTCTTTATTACTTATGATTACAATATCAGAAAAAATGGAATTAAAATATTTCTTATACCCTATAAAACAGGCCTAAATACTTATACAACTTTATGGAGTGAAGGGGAATGAAGAAGAAGGGAAAACAAAATGTTTTTGGTGTCTCGGGAGACCCAAAACTCGAATTTTGAGCTGAGCTTCCTCCTCTTTTTATTTGGACCTGCTGAAAACCAGTAAGTTAAATTATTATAATGTGATGGAATGAATTAATAAAGGATAAAAACTAAAACTAATTTCAGTACTTGCAAAAGATTGAAAATTTTACTAGTTTTCAAAGCACTGAAATGACAACTTTAGACTCAACAAAAGATGATTCTTTTTAAGCACTTATAAATCTAAATGATTTGATATGCTAAATAAGTAGATTTAAAATATCATACTTTTAAATAATATCTATCAAATTTTCATATTCAAACTATGTAACAGGAAAGAGAAGAGAGAATTGTTTTGAGAAGATGGAAAGCAACTTCTAGCCTCGCTTGATCTTCTTATGAAAACTTTGAAGACCTTGTAGAAATAAGATAAAACTTGAAATATTGTCAAAGAAGAAGAAGATATAACTGATTTCAAGTCCTCCTTTGAAAAAGTTACCTACAAAACAAAACTATGTAAAATACCTGCATAAAAAAGTTAGATCTAGTGTACTCAAAAACAAGAAATGAGAAAGAGTTGAAATACAACTGAGTATGAACAACTACTCTCCTATCTCTTGAGATCAAAATACCAGTAAGAAAATTACAGCAGTAAATTCCTACCCTATGTGCCTTAGGATGACCTTCTAAGCTAGAAATAATAGCAATTTTAAGCAAAAGGAAGAAACAATTTAGAAATTTAACAATGTCACCTCAAAAATTTGCAAGCAATCATATCATAACACAGAGTGGACCTCCAAAGTCTGCAATTTTATTCATCAATATAACAACAATAAAAAATAGAATAGGTTTCTTGCATCCATCTTCAACAAAGGAGGAGAACACTGCTTTTATAGCCACATAAGAGCTTCAAACCCCAGGGGGGCACATTTTCCAAGTGGAGAGGAGGTTTAGGAGGTTGAGAAATGCATGGGATGGAGGCCTCAGTGTTGGGATGAAGGGATTCGACCTCACAGGAGGTGAGCCACGTGTCTCAGGAGGACTCCACCTCTCCCAACCACCTCAACCACATGAGGGATTGCGCCCTCCTTGAGGAGAATGTGCCCCCCTTTAGTGGAGAGTTGTTTGACACTTCAAAGAGAAGGTTGGAGATTCTATCTAGGCTCATAAATTCCCCATACAATACACTCAACTAAACTGCCACTTCAGAGACAAGTCCCAGACAAGTGCCTTTGATTTAGGATTGGGGTTTTCTCCTATTTTTCTATTTATTTGACCCTCCGATCCATTTTGGAGAGAAAATACAAATTAATAATTGAAAATTACTAATTTGACTCTCAAAAGTGGGTTTAGGGGTTAAGTTAGGTCTCTGGCTCCAAAAATGAGCATCCCCATGAACAAATTGGATCCCTAGACCCAATTTTATGACCTTTTGAAATATAACAATTAAAATACACCTTACCGATGATTCTATTAAAAAACTAAAAATTAAAAAATTCTAGGGGGGACTTATTGGATGTTCATGAAACTCTGGACATATGACTAGCATGGTATAATACATAGACCCTGGTATTTAATAACCTTTATGAGAAAAAAGTTACCAAACTCATCATCCCGACTTTGGAGGATTTTGAGTGAAAAACTTGAAAATTATATGTTGCTTAAAAAAGCGGCATATAATTAACAAGGGAAAAAAAACTCAAGGATGATGACCTTTATGACCAAGTCTAAGAAGGCCAAGTATTTTACATAAAAGAACCTCATGCTATTTCATTTATTACAATTACCTCGAAATGGTGTGAACATCCAAAAGAGGCAACAAATGGCCCCGATGAAACCACAAAACTTCTGAGCACTAAGTAAGAACAAGTGATTTGTTTTGATCCTTGGTGGCTCACTTGAAAACTCCTATAAGTGCAACTTAGTGGATAACATGTAGTATCAACTTCTTTTTCATAATGGGAGGCCAAATATATTCTTATATTCACCCCATGTTTCCTTTTGCTTGGACCTAGTGACTCTAAAGGAGGAACCCTTTCTCTATATATCACTCTAGTTATTATCTCCTTCACAATAAATTGGAAGGCCAAAGGACTCAAGAATCAATTATGGACACCCTATGTTTTCTCAATGGACTTTTCCTTATTCGAGTACACAGGGTACTCCCAAAAGATCGAACACCAAGAGAAGACACTCACACAAACATATCACAGATCGACATACTGATGTTTTGACGTGGTTTAAACCCTCGAGAGGGAAACACTCCACGACCCCATCCAAATTGCTACTTAGGGAAGTTTATTATGCAAAATAAAGAAAGTTACAAATGAGCTTCTCATGATCGATCAACTAGCCAAGGACCCTCCATGCTCTTTAAATAGATATGATGGACCAATCGGGTGTTAAGCCACAGATCAATGATAGGTATGATCTAAGAGAATATGAACTGTCGGATCACTCTATGTTTAGAACATATCGTGACCGTCAGATTAGATATATACAAATGCATACAAATGCTTACTAAAGAAACACACTTTTCCTAACGAATATATTAAACAAGTTGATCTTAACTAACTCCTAAGTGTATAAATATCCTAACATACCCCTTAAGAACAACTTGGGATAGGATTGAAGGATTTACAAAAGTGACACTATTAGGAGAAGAAAGGATGCATTAGAGCCTATCCCCCCTTAATGACAAATTTCTGAACTCCTACCATAGATCGAAGTTTAGAAAACTTCGCTTTTGTAAGAGACTTGGTGAAGATGTCTGCAACTTGATCATCTATAGGGAAAAAGAGCACTTCAAGAACGCGATCATGAACAAGATTTCTGAGGAAGTGCATATGTAGCTCAATCTGTTTGTTGCGTTGATGTAGAACTGGATCTTTGGCGAGCTTGATGGAACTTTGATTGTCTCACCAAAGTGGAGTAGGTTGTTGCTACTCAAATCCAAACTCTGATAGGATCTGTCGAAGCCATAAAGCTTCCTGATTGGCATTGACTGCAGCTCAATATTCTGCTTCTGCTGAAAAAAGAGAAAGAGCTTGTTGTTTCTTACAAGCCCAAGTGACAGGTCCAGATCCCAGACTGAAAACATAACCTACAGTAGGATTTCGATCATCAGGATCGCTGGCCCAATTTGAATATATCGAAGTATTCTTTTTGTTTCTTTCCAATGATTTTCATGAGGTGTTTGCATATAATGGGAAACGTGAACAATGACAAAGGAAAGGTCATGACATGAATGGGTCAAGTATAAGAGACTAGAAACAAGCTGACGATACAAGGTGGCATCTACTTCAGGTGAAGTACAAGTGGCAGAAAGTTTGACTCCAGACTAGAAGGGAGAAGGGGCTAGTTTACAATCTTCCATGTGAAAGCAACGAAGAAGGTCACAAGCATACTTATACTGGGAAAGAAAGATTCCTTCTTTGGTTGGCAAGACTTGGAGACCAAGAAAATAATGCAAATGTCCTAAGTCTGACATTTCAAAATTTTGCTTAAGACTGGATTTCACATGGGTTAAAAGCTTAGGGTCACTACTGGTAAGGGTAAGATCATCAACATAAAGAACAAGTATGATGAGATGGTTTCCTACTTTCTTGGTATAGACATTGGGGTTAGATGGCATATAGAAAAACTAGTGTCAAGTAGAAAGCTATCCATTTTGGCATACCAAGCTCTAGGAGCTTGCTTAAAGCCATATAAGGATTTCTTAAGGAGACAGACAAGGCTAGAGTTATTCTGAACATATCTAGGAGGTTGTTCCATGTAAATTTACTCATGTAAATCACCATGTAAGAATGCAAACTTGACATCCATTTGATGGAATTCCCAGTTATGTAAGGCTACAAGGGAAAGAACAAGGGAAGCGGAGTTCATTTTTGCAACAGGAGCAAAGGTTTCATTGTAGTCAATCCCTTCAACTTTGGAAAAACCTTTGGCAACTAACCTTGCCTTAAGTCTTTCAACACTTCTATCTGATGCATACTTAGTTCTATAAATTCATTTACATATGACAAGTTTTCTTCCTTTTGGAAGAGGTACAAGATCCCAAGTATCGTTCACCATTAAGGAACGATATTCTTCATCCATAGCAGCATCCCAATCTGGATTTCCTAAAGTTTCTGCAAAAGTTTTTGGATCATGATTCTTGGAAACTTGAGCCAAAAGAGAAGAGGCTCGCTGAA
The DNA here is from genome assembly GCA_001517045.1 of Pseudotsuga menziesii. Taxonomy (NCBI): domain Eukaryota; kingdom Viridiplantae; phylum Streptophyta; class Pinopsida; order Pinales; family Pinaceae; genus Pseudotsuga; species Pseudotsuga menziesii. Next base: position 59,118 of record LPNX011076893.1, read on the forward strand.
ACTAAGAACGTGTTTGACGTTGATCTCTAGGATCACCAACAAGATCACCAACTGCTTCACATGTTTAACAAACCCATTGAGGAAGCAATTGTGTTGGCGCAATTAGAGGAATGTGAGCAGGTGGAGGTGGATTTCCATCCTCGCTGTCATCATCAGAAACTGGAATTGGAAATATGTCAAGGAAGTTGGAAATAGAAGAAGGAACAATCACCGAATCAGGCTCGCAGGCCAAAGATGGCACAATCGTCGAGTTAGGCTCGCAGGCGAAGAGATTTTCATCAAATTTAACATCTCTTCTAATGATTATATGATGAGAATGTGATTGAAGAAGTCCATAACCTTTTACATCTTTAGAATATCCAACAAATATGCACTTTTCACTTTTAGGCTAGAATGCTTTCTGTTTTTCATCCGAAATGTGAGCCCATGCTTCACTACCAAACACATGGAAGTGACTTACATCTGGTTTAATTTTAATCCATGCTTCTTTCGGTGTAATGCCTTGTAAATATTTAGTGGGGGAGTGATTAACTATGTAATTTGCACAATTTATGGCTTCAGCCCAAAATTGAAGACTTAGTCCCTTAGATTGGATCATACAATTAGCCATTTCTTTTAAAGTGCAATTCTTCCGTTCAACTACACCATTTTGTTGTGGTGTATATGGAACAGTGTGTTGTTGTTGGATTCCTTGTTCAGTGCAGAAAGTAGTGAAATTTTTGTTAACATATTCTCCTCCATTGTCAGATCTTAACTTAAAAATTTGACGACCAGATTGTTTTTCAACAAGGGCATTGTAGGCCAAGAACATGTTAAATACTTTGCTCTTAAGTTTTAGGAAATAAACCCAAGTGCGTCCGGAGTAATCATCAATGAAAGTTAAGAAATATTTGAAACCAAAAAAGGAAGCAGATGGAAGAGAACCACACAAGTTACTATGCAAAAGCTCCAAGGGAACCGAGGCATGCCAAGAGGCACGTTTGCCAAAAATGTCTCGATGATGTTTTTCAAGTACACAACTGGAACAAACACCATCCTTGCAAGATACCATCGGAAGGTCTATCACCATATTTTCTTTACATAGTTGTTGCAATGAGCGATAATTTAAGTGACCAAATCGCTCATGCCAAAGTTTGCTCAAGTTATCACTATGAGCAACAAAAACTGAAGGAAAAGGTGATGACCCAAAGTTGTTAAATTTGTACAACCTGGTAATATCATCAACAATTCCGGTAACTAGGACATCTCGAGGATTTTTAAAATCCTTGATTACAACTTGGTGAGGTGTAAACATTATAGTTTTACCTTCACTGGAATGAGTGATTTGATAGACCGATAACAAACTATAGAAAATTATTGGAACACATAATACATCACTAAAATGACCATTTTCTACTGGAATTGTTCTAGATCCTACAACACTTAGAGATCTATCATCACCAACAGAAGAAAAGATGGCTTGATCCTTAGCCATATGATAAGATGCTCCAGGATCAATGAGCTATTCATTTTGAGTAGAAGAAGAAGATGCAGTATAAGAATAACCAGAAGCACAAAGTGCATGTCCATGAGAGCCTTAGATTCTGAAGGCGAATCTAGGATGATGTGGTGCTTCTTCATTGCTGCTTACAAGGATGCCATCTTCTTGAAACACTTAGATTCATCATGATTATCTTTCCCGCAATAATTTCAATGATGCTCATTCTTCTTTCCTTTTGGATTGTATCCTTTGTCATTTTCTAAAGATGGAGCTGACTGAGAGGGTTTGAGACCCTTGTTTGGCTTATTATTGTGAAAACTTTGTTTCTTGGGAGGCTTGTACTTTTCTTTTTGTTGGGACAATAAGGCTTTCCCAGATGTATCTGCATTGCTAATCATTCTAAGATGGATGAGCTTATCTTGCTCTCCAATCAAGGACTCACAAAAGGATTCAAGACTAGGTTCTTGATAGCTAGATGGATTCAAGGATTCTTTCATAGAGTAAAATGTAGATACAAAAACAAAATATGCAGGTCCGGGTTTGGAAAGAATATGATAAATGCATTGTGTTTCTTCTCTTTTAATCTTGCATTCTTCACATAAGAGTCTAAGAGTTTTGTACTTAGATAAATAAACTTGAATGCATGAAAAATCACTTGGATTTAAAGAAATCAACTCATTTTCGAGTTGATGACCTTGAATTTCATTGTGTTTACCAAACACAGATTCCAACTTTTCCCAAGCTTTACCAGGTTCATCAATTACAGATATGTGGAATCGCAAATCAGTTTAGATTGACATCCCAATCAACCCACGAGCTTCATCATATCTATTTGCCCATTTTATTTTCTTATCATCATCAGTAGGTTCTGTTTCTTTCCCTGAGGTAAGTATGAAAAGTCCCCTACTTCGTAGAATATCCTCCATACGAGATTTCCATGAAATATATTTGGAACTAGTAAGTAGAATATCACAAGAGGCGGCCATACTATAAAATAATGGATGAAAAAATAGAAACCAACTATCAAGCTGAAAAGAGCTCGAAAAATCAGGCTGTTTAAAAAAAACGGCACTAAAAACTGATTCTGAAAGAGGAAGTTATGCTTGATCAAAGAAAATGTTGAAGATTTCCCCAATAGTGACGTGGCGGATAGAGAATGAACAACTAAAAACAGAACCCCCCTCTTCCCATGATGAACCTTTGAAAATCACTTTACAAGAAAGCTACTTTAAGTGAATCACTTTTATAAAATAAGTGATTTTCACTTTTACAATGATTTTACTTTCAAATAGTGCAAGAAAGAAAAACTAAAAGATTTGAACTCAAGACCTATTGAGGAATAAAGCAAATTTGAACCAAGTGAGATAATATTAAAAGTTACGTAAAAGAAGGGAAGGAGGAAGGGGGATTTTTTTTAACTCTTCTCTCTCGGTTTCCGTGCTTGCTTCTTTTCCTTCAGATCTGGTGAAATGAGCATTTCTGGACCAAACAGAAATCATTTTCGATGAAACGAAAACTAATTCCCAATGGAAATGGCGCTCTAGACGCAATGGAACACCTCCCGCAACCCATAAATGCAAATAAATTACAGAACCAGAAACCCTTTCAGAGTTTCGGCAACACCAGTTCAAGATATAGATCATAACCAAAAGAGGCTCTTCATAAACGCTCTGATACCATGTTCGGGTACATAGGGTACTCCCAAAAGACCAAACACCAAGAGAATCCACTCACACAAACAAATCACAGATCGACACAATGATTTTTTGACGTGGTTTAAAACCTCGAGAGGGAAACACTCCACGACCCCAGCCAAATAACTACTTGAGGCAGTTTGTTATGCAAAAGAAAGAAAGTTACAAATGAGCTTCTCATGATCGATCAATTAGCCAAGGACCCTCCATGCTCTTTAAATATATATCATGGACCAATCGGGTGTTAAGCCACAGATCAATGGTAGGTATGATCTAAGAGAAGATGAATCATCGGATCACTCTATGTCTAGAACATATCGTGACCGTCAGATTAGATATTTACAAATGCATACTAAAGAAACACAATTTTCCTAACGGATATATTAAACAAGTTAATCTTAACTAACTCTTAAGTGTCTAAATATCCTAATAGTCCTACTATTCTTCCAACTTCCCTTCATACCAACAAACTCCATAAACCATTACTATGCATTTCCTAGGAAATAGTTTGCTTTTTTTAATGTTCGAGAGACGTTTTGGGCTTCCTTTGTTTTCCCACATGAAGACCTTTTATTAGTTTCCATGTACATATAGAATCATCTTGTGTGGCCACAATCGCTTGGCAGCTAGGCATCAAACTTAATTTCTTGAATCACTCACTTATTGTATTATGTAGTAGTCTTCATGTAGAGGCAAGTAGCTCACATGCCCCATGTAAAGTGAGGAACACAGAGTTAGACTCTCTCTGATTCCAACCTTATCCTTGTTCCACTTCTTCTTTAAACTTATGCTTTTAAACTTGTTCCTTTTTCAATGTGTAGAGAGAGAAATGCAAATATAACATTCCATCCCATACCTTGCCCTGGATCTATGTGCTTCCCAATGTGTTGACGGTTCCATGAGCCTCCCAAATCCATGTGGATCTTGTTGCATGATCTTTTAGCTTAGCCACATTCGAAGCTTTTGGCCTTGCTTTTTTCAAAGCACGAAGCAACAAGCTCCACATCTATTTTTCCCATACCTCCATATGACTAAAACTCTACCTATCCTTCTTTGTTGTAAAGAATATCAAATGCATTTGTGGGTTTCCCTCAAGGTTTGAATTAGTCCTCACCAATGCATAAAAAACAATATTTAAGCGTGGAAATTCATTAGTGTTCTTAAACATACAATAACTATAGAAATAACTTCTAACATTTCAAATCTTCCTAATGCTAATGTGGATGTGGGGTCACACATAAAACAAGCTATAATCATTTAAAAAAGCATGTAACACCCTGCATTGTTGGTCACTTTGATTTTACATAGATTTATGTAGAATAAACTTTGCATGGAGTCAGTATTCAAAGCAATTTGCTCTAAAATTTCTAAGCAGGCTAGCTTTACTCACCATGGAGGATTCTTGATGGGAATTTTAAATCAGTGGAAGAACTTTGAAAATATATTGTTTCAACCTTCCATCAACCTTTCACCCAAAAACTTTAAAAATATCATAATTTCCATATTCTCTATCTATAAAGTTTCTTGGCAAAAACATATATGGGTGAATCCTTTGCACCATATAATCCTCGAATCTGTAGAATATCTTATACACTTTAATAGCAGATGGAAAACGCCTATAGATATCACTATTGAATTTAAATATACCATTTTTATGTATGTTTATTATTATTTTATTGATTAAAATATGTAAATATATTTTTATATTAATGTTTTATAATTACTATTATAAAATTTTATTTTTATCTCAAATTCTACCATAACAAAATAAATTTTCTAAGAATATCATAAAATAAACTTAAATGAGAAGATTGATATATTTTATAATCAATTTTTTAGGATACTATTATTACATTATGTTCAATTTAATAAAAAAATTAAACCTCAATTGTTCCCATTCAAATCCCCATTAAATCGCCCTTAAACTACTCGCTGCCCAAAAACTAGTCGATTGAGCTTCCGTTATTATTTCTCGGTCGCCTAAAATCCCAAGGAGTCCATTAAAAATGCAACAATTTAATTGTCGAACGATGAGGATTCAAATGGGACACGACAATTGAGTGAATCCCCACCATTCATTCTGGAAACCTCGGTCTTATTTAAAAAAAAACACCTATCGAAATTAAATATAAGATGAGATAGATATTTTTATATACATTTTTTATCGCACATCAATATTAAAATATTTTAATGAAATATAGTCTTCCATCTTATATTCCAATAACCAATCTAAATTCCATATTTTTTTTTCAGAGGAAAAAGCTAATCCTTGATATTTATTGAGAATCAAAGGAAATGGTTACATAGCAATGATATCATAATGTATCAATCCCATAATTGAACATGCACAAAAAAGAAATGATATCATAATGTATCTATCCCATAACTGAGCATGTACAACAAGGCCAGAAAATTTTCCACCATCTCCAAAACGAGAAGAAGAAAACCATCAGCAATTCTACAGGAAGAATACCACATATGTCCAAAGAGAGCACAAGAAGAACCCAACCTGTTTATCCAAGGAGGCACTCGGAGGAGCGACTAATCATAACGAGATATTATTTCCTTATAGGAGGATAGAAAGCCATCTGTAATCATCCAACAATGCCAAGCAGCATTCTCAGAAGAGAAGAGTATTTTATACTCCTTCAGTAATGCTCTAGAAGAGCCAAGTCTCAAGTCCCCCAATAATAATACCTTCGTAGTATTCTATGAAGGATAAGAGACCAGAGGCCATAGAGAGTGCCTCCTTGGATAAACAATCTGCCCTCTTGTTGTGTTCCATGTATACATACTGGAATTCAAGCGAGAGAAAAGAGGATTTCAGGACAGTGATGTTGTCACACTAGTAGACTAGGTCAAGAGTTGAGAGGGAAACCTCGTCTTTTTCCTAGTTGATCACTCAGAAGAATCACCATAAACATGGAGAGTGGGGATTCCAATAGCAGCTGCAAAATACAATAAGGCCCATAGTGTAAGTAATTATGCCCTGGAGTTTGTGATGTTTCCACATCCCATTTTGATTCTAACAGAGTGGGCCAAATTTCTCCCAAGAAGAATACTAGCTCCACCTATCTTAAGAGTCGTTTCCCCATAAAAAAAACCATAGGGGCACTTAAGCTCTGGCAAAGGCCCAACCACCCTAGAATTTTTTCTTACTGCTCATAGGAAAGGCCTGAATTTGAGCCATGATCCGATTACAGGTAGAAATAGTATCTACTCTCCAATCTTCAAAAATAGAAAGGTTGCGAGAAATCCAAATATTCCAAATGAAGAATAGAGGAAGATGAGTGCTCTCCCGATTATGTTGGAGCCAACCCTCTATATTTTCCAGGAGTGTTGAATTACTCCATGAAAGATGTAAACCATAACTTTTACCAAGAAGATCAATAATGTTCCCAGCAAAGGAGCAGCCCATGAAAATATGGTTAACAGATTCTTCACTATCCATGCATAAACAACACCTGCTCGGTCCAGACCAACCTTTATTTTTAAAGTTATCCCAGGTATTAATACAATTCTCCAAGACTAGCCAAAGAAAACATTTGATATTTAAAGGGATCGCATAGTTCCACACCCGAGTTATAGTTTTGTTTGGTGCTGGATGCATAATTGTAGAGACAATTAGGTCATATGCAAGACTAGATGTAACCTCACTAGTTACCGAGTTGTGCATCCACATCAAAGATTCTTGGCCCTTGTTGAGCGCAAAAAGACCACATTTTATTCATCTTTTGCATACTATTTATCACCTTAATCCTATCTTATCCTTCCATAAAACCATTAATATTCACCACTTTCATAATAAATCTGGTTTATATTACTATTTTTCAAATCATTTATTTTTGAGTATTTTGAGTGAATTTATGGTTTATTATTGAGAAAAATGACATATTTTCATTATACTTTAAAGTTGGGTGAGTTTGGTGACATTTACAGGTGTATTTGAAGACTTTAACAAGCTCAAAAGTGACCACCTATCTTCAAATTCGAATCTCATCATCAAGATGTGGCCTAATTTCAAGGAGAAGATCATGGACATGTGAAGAGAATATCTCATCCAATATTTGGTTGAGGATTTAAAGGGATGAGTTGTAGATTTGTTGAAGATTTGGGGGGAACGAGTTGTCTATTTGTTGAGAATTTTAAGGGATAAGTTGAGAGAACAATGGATCTGTAATTATGATCAGTTATCTTGGATTTATGTATAAATAGGAAGGCTCTCTCCTCATTTTGGTTAGAGGCCTCTTTAGTGGTTTGGAAGTAGAGAATAGTTTAAAGTTAATCATAGAATAGATTTTGAGTGTTATGTAATGGAGATGATGCTTATTGCATCTTTTTTAACTCTCTTATATTAATGTAGATTTCCGGCAATTTCTTTCTTTATGAGTTGTTAGTGTAGATTTCCAGTTATGTCTTGTTTATGAATTGTTAGCATAAGTTTATCGTGAGCTCACCAGTTATTGTTAATTGCTTTGTACTAGTTATTGTTAATTGTTTTATACCAGTTTATTGTTAATTGCTTTGTACCAATTTATTTCATGCATTCTTATGCTATTTTAGATTAGATTTATTTCCTGTAATTTTCTGTTTTTAGATTAGATTTATTTTATGTCATTTCCTGTCTTTTTCTGCTTAATTCAATTTCAGTTGCGCCAATTTTTTATTTCAGTATAGATTAAGTTTAGCGACACTCTGCCCCTGCATATATTTTGTTTGTGCCTCACAAGTTTACGCTCTCTTCGGGTTGACAATTAACTTGTTGGAATTCTGTTATAAATTGTTTATTGTTTTTACCCAACATTTTGGCGCCGTTGTTTGGGAGGTGCTAAAAGGGATCAAAGTATAGATAGGTAGATAGTCCGTTTTTATTAGATAGAAAGGGGGAGGGGAAACTGTAAGACGCAAAGATGACTTCACCATGGAATTTCCGTGGTGTAACATCCAGACGCATCTACTTTAGTGGGTTGCCCCAAAGCCTATATTGTTTTCTGCAAAGTGTTTATTTTGCTGCAAGTTCTTTCTTTTTCTGCAAATGCAAGTTTTCATTTTTCATTTTTCATTTACAGTTTTGTAGTTTAAAGTTTGGATTGCTTTAGTTTTTGGGCACCTTTATTTCATACTAACCTGCTTCTAATTTTGTATCTATTCGTTTTTGTTTTGTACAGATTTTTGTGTACCTTTTTATTTCTGATTTTGCATTGGTTTTATACTGTTTGTCATGTACTCGTTTTTTCTAGTACTTGATTTGATTCCAGTAAAATAATTTTAAGATGAGCATAAGCTTAGAGCAGCTCACCCAGATCCTAGCAGAAGTTGGGATCTCCTCTTCTCAAAAAGAGAAGATCTTAATAGTAGCTAAAAGATTTACTACTCCTACTGAAGAAAAAGAAGAATCGACAGTTAAAGAATTATGCACATCACATGAGGAGCAATTATGTGAGAAGAAGATCGAGAAGAATGAAGAAGGGATCTCGGGTGATCAAAGTCATGAAGGATATCCTGCAAACAAATGTTGCATCCAACAGTGTTTTCAAGTAAGTACTAGGTTAGATTGGTTTTGTTTTCACTTTTATTTTATTAATTTTCATTTTCAGTATTTAATTTTCTATGTTAGAGCATATTTTAGGTTTAGATTTTCAAAATTAGATCTTAATTTTTTTTTACTCTTGTTAGATAAGTGGTTACACTCGCAATTCTACTTCACTTAAATGATTATAATTTTCATTTAGAATAGAGTAGGTAGGCTTTAATTTTTATTTTTCACTTTAAAATTAGATTTGTTTTAATTTACTTTAATGTTTTTGTTAAAATTTTATTTCTAAATAGCCTTGATTACTACTATTTTTTAATTTTGTTAAGAATTAAAGATAATTTTAATATTTTAATTTAAAAAATTTATAGTCTTTTTTCATTTTCATTTTTCATTTAATATTTCTAAATTATTCTAGAAATAATTTTTTTATTAAGAATTAGTTTCTTTTAATAATTAAAATAAAATAAATTAATTAATAGACAAAAAAATATAATAAACAAATATAGATATCATTTTGCATAAGAATTATTTAGATTTTTAATCTTTTGAAATTAAAAATACCTTTTAATTTTTTACTAAACACTATTTGTTTATTTTAAATGTTAGTTTTAGTTTTTCTATAAAAATAGATCTATAAATATTAAAACATCTTAAAATTTTAAATATTCAACATTAAAATTAAAATATTAAAACATCTTAAAATTTTAAATATTCAACATTAAAATTAAAATATTAAAACATTAATCTATGCTTATTAATAAAAAGAAAACTTTAAGAAAAAATAAATAGACCCTTTTGATATAGAAGAAAACCTGCACCTATAAACATTAGACATTAGTGAAACTTAAAAAAAAAAACATTATAATCTATATCTGTAAATCTCCAAAGAAAAATTAAAAAAAAATTAATAAATAAAACAAAGTCTTTCAGCCCTCCATGGGCCTCCATGGGCAGCAATCAGCTCTCCTTACGCAGCCTGCAAACAGCTCTACAAACAATCCACCGTCCAGCCTATTTCTTCAGCCTACCTTCCGATTTTGTTCATTTCACCCTTTTTCCAAACAATCCTACAAACAAAAAAATATCGTAGAACACTAGAAAATTAATGGCCCGTGCGTATGTGTTTTTCTTCGAGCTAAAATGCATACCTGCAAAATCGATCAAACAATTAAAAAATCAAAATTGAAAATATCGTATCTTTGCAAAACTGGCCTTTAGATTCCTCTGCGTTGATCTGAAGCTATTCATGGTGATAGCGCCCCCTAGGATAGTTTGCTTTCTCCGCCTGATAGAAGAGATTTCGATCGAGGATTTCGATCATGTCTATCGAGAGCATTTGTAATTCATCATCTCCAAATTATCTTGAAAATTTCAGCTCGCATTTTAATGAACCCTCTTTCATTCCTGGACATCTTTATTTATTTGTGTTCCATCTCCTGCGATATTCCCTAAACTAAGTCCTTCATTATCTGCCTCCAACAACCTGCACATTAACGTTCACATTAATCAATGAGAAAAATAACGATATAGCTTATCTTTGAAAGAAGTACACCGATTCATAAAATTATCATCCGAATGTAAATTGACTTAGAGGGGTATTGGAGTTTGTTTGGCATAGTGCGATGATAGGCAAGTATCTCTGCGATATTGGTCCACAAGAGAACACATGATTTCCCCTATCATTGGCGAATCTTTAACATCTCCGCCTGATGTGCATCTATAGCGGAAACAATCCTGGATTCTCTCCAATTTTGGTGATCTTGTGTATGATGTATAATCCACCTTCTTGCGAGTTTATCCATTTATCAGTAAAGCTTCGACGTTCCATATTCCATCAAATATGTTCCTTTCCTGGAAGCGATATCATCTTTGTGTATTGAACGGATTCCTTTGCTGTGCAAAATTAGTATAATCTTAATAGTTTTTTTCCTGATTTGTTGGCAATTTTTACCGTCCTTCTGCATAGTAATAAATTGCAAGAATCAATGACTAACAGCAATGCGTTTGGCATGGCTACCTTCCGTCTCCGATCTCGTTGGATGAAGATTCTATAAAACTATATTTTGTAATGCCAGAGTATCTTGTTGTGCATTATTCTTTTAAAAACAATAATTTATTTCGGTAGTTTGTTGGGATTTGGTAGATTGGTGAATATAAATTTGATCCGTGACATCTCACCACTGAAATATGAATGATCTGGCACCTACCTCCTACTTTCTGCGTCCATAGTAAAAGGTCTCTTCTTGTTTAACGATCTTTTAGAATGCTATCGCTACATATGCTCCACGCAGACCCGGTCAATCCACATAGCGCGCAATACCTGCGAGACAGAAATGCAATCTGTTGCGAAAATGGCAGTCTCAGCACAATTGACAACGCTTTCTCTGGAACCGATTTTTGGCATTAGGGTATGTGTGGAGGATTTGGTAATCGAATATCGAAGAATGTATGACAGTTGTTTTAGGGAAAATGGCGATTACAGGTGGTATCATGTACTAGCTCACCTCAACAATAATACCACTCCACATCTTACAACGTCTAAGTATTTTACATTCAATATTCACGATGTAGGCAACGCATTACTTGTCGAGTGTGCGAGGAGGCCATTAATTCTTACTCGCCCGGTTGTTGTTATGCGTTGGAACGTAGCCACCCTCGAGCGAGATTAAACCTGTGTCATAAGCATTGACAAGAACACTAGGGGAATAAAATTGAGATGAGCCCATATCAGTACCTGAGGAATTAGAGAAATCCTGCCAAATATTTTAGAAAATTCACGTTTTATGTTTTTTTTGGATGCAATTTCTGCCATATGAAGGGAGCTTGCGGCCTATTATATGTTGTTGCTACTAATTAAAGGGGGATTTTTAATCACCTATCAAATCAACAGAATCCTCCAGCTACCATGAGAAGAAAATTGACAGAGCCGTCACGTGCATAGTGGAGATCAGACGTGGGCATGTGTGAGTTCTATTTTTGTTTGTGAGTGATATATGAAGAGCCGTCAAGATCTTGTGGCAATTGGAGAATATGCATTCTCTTGCTATTTGTTGATCTAGAAAATTGGGCCACAATGGGAGGATGCATTTTCAATCTTCTTAGCATAGTTTCATGTAGTAAATGGCCTATGTATGGATCTCATCTTTTCAGCATAGTTTTATGTAGTAAATGACCTTTGTATAATTTGAGGAAGAGAAACAACATAGATTTTTTTTAGTTTCTTAGATTCGTGTGTGACATTTGTTTTTATTTGGTGTGCTAAGCTCTGCAAAATGATTATAGACTACACGTTAGAAATCAAATACAACTCCGGTCCAACTTCAGCAACCTGAGAGATCACTGCGAGGAGGAGCTTATCAAGCTTGTAGTTGATCGCTAACCAAGTGTAGGTCCCATCTAGGGGTATAAGAGAACTCTCTCTCGTTTATGATTGAACAGGTCCTTCTCTCGTTGACTGGCGGTGCGTACTTCTCTCTTAAGGTTTTTCATACAATTGTGTATTTTAGGAATAGATCCTTTTCTTATTTCAATGGAATTACACCATTTAAAGCTTGGTATTGATTCAAAGAAATATCAAATATCTCAGAGTGTTTGGTTCAATATGCTATGCTTTTATTTCAAAAGAAAAAAAAACCAAGTTAGATTGCAGGAATATGAAATGCAATATGATTAAGTATTCTAAACAGAAAAAAGGTATAAAGTTATAATAGGTTAAATCGAGTTCAGAATTGGTCAATTCAACCTAGCATACCCGAACCAATCCAAATTAGCTAGGGCGATCAGTTCATTACTGAACCACGATCTCATCCAAATAATGAATGGGACTAGTAGTCTAGCTAACAGTGCGCTGGTGGGAAGGTATGGACCAAAGGGTAATTATATTAGTTGTTTAGTTTTTACCAGGGTGAAGCCCAACCCCACCAGCCAATAGCCAAGGGTGAGCATAGACTAAAGTATTGACAGGCTGGTGGTTATGTAATGGCAAATCTATTTTTTTTTGTAAGTTCTGGATTATGGAGCATAAGTAAAAAAAAAAATAGACTGTATTTCTGTCGTAGAAACTACTCCGATCTTGCTTGTCGTTGATTGAGAAACTTTAATTAGTGTAACGTGTTCACTGCTGTTTCCTCCCATCTTCCACTGGTGCGTAAACTTCCATAAAACTAGAGATCATTGATGTATCATTAACTTAAACTTATCAAAAACAGGAATGTATCACTAGATATCGTTGATCTGACTAATTGTAGTTTCTTCGTAGAAAACAGAGTGATGTCTCTTTTCATAGCTTTGGCATTTATTTCTTTTAATGCAAACCAATATGTTGTTAAATGATATTATTTTTACACGTAGGCCTTAACAATTATATTGATGTTTTGATTTTATTTTTAAACTTGGATAAATGGTGAATGAAATCTTCGTGAATTCGTCACTTGATGTTTATCCTTCTATAATGTTGGTCAGAATAAATTATTTATGCCAAGAAAAACGATAAAAGTATTACAAGCAATTAAAATCCTTATTTTTGGAAAATGGGGCTAGTAATCATTTAACGTAAATCCAAAATATTTTGTTTGAAATGATGAGGAACAATCTCATCATAAAGGCGTGATGGCATGGTTCCTTTTGTTTGTGTATTTTTAATGTATTTTCAATTTCATGTATTTTTAATGCTCTAACAAGTTTGTTGTAGGAAAATGCTGATCTTTTGTAGATTTAAAGACGAACGTATGGCATGTAGAAATAATTTCTAGAATCGCAGAAAATTTTCAGAAAAATGTTCCATTGAAAGCTTGGAGAAGCTGAGTTTCTACTATGATGTCATGATATTTGTTGTCACAAAGAAGCCTTTCAGAAACCAATTACGCCATGTCATGATTACTTACTTTTTTTTCCTTCCAAGCTTATCCATCATCCATGTTAGAGTCTATGTTTCCATTGCCTTATACATCAGGACTTCCGTATGTCTACCTTTTTGAGTCGCACACATTTTTCCTCATTTCCAGTTTATCTTTTTCTTTCTGAATAAAACCATTCAACTTCCTTTCCATGACTACATTACTTTATTATCCCTACCATAAAAGTTGTTTGACCGTGAGATTTTTCATCTATAGTCCTACCACTCATTATGTACAACTCGTGTTGACTGATGTGGGATTCCTTAAGGCCCACCTTTCAACAAGTCTTGCCCCATCGACCTCGGCACCTTATCTGGGATAGAGACTAGAGTTCATTTTCAGTACCTTGAGACTTGCATGCCTTAATGGCAAGTTCTCTCGCTGACAATCATGGGAATGCATCAATGTCCCTTGATCATTAGATCTTGCAAGTGGCTCGACATCAGCTCATCTATTTCACACTTTGCACGATGTACTTAGGTACCTTGGCACTCATTGAAATCAACGGTGAGATTGTCTCACATTAGTTAACGATATTCATTAATGGTCAGTAATCCAATGACTTATTTCTATGTTCGACATTGACACATTTATTCGCATGGTAAGGATTGTACTATCGGGTTTTGTAGCAGGTGAAGACTATATATATTTCATAACCGTCATCAAGAGTTTTACAGAAGCATACTTCTAGCCATATCAAAGTACCACAGTTCCACTTTCAGCACTCATCTTCTACTTCATCCAACAAAGCAGTTGTTCAAATCCTTCATTTCACATTCTTTTCAGTAGCAGCAGCCACATTTCTATTATATGAATTCATCAACTTTTTGGGTAAGTGGAGGTATGTTGTTTTCTAATTTTTAACCATGTAATTCCTTACATGCTAGAAAATGAATGAATTTGGAAAATTCCTTCACTTCGTGAGTCTTTCTCCTTTTCATAAACCTAATACATCTTAAGTTGGCGGGGGGCGGTGGGGACTATTCATTATAATTTTACATATTCATCATCTCATTTACATGTCTTTCCCAAACTATGCTATATATCCTCGCATGATTCAGAATATGAGGAAAAGGCTTTTTACTATACATTGATGGTTCATCATTTCTAATGCATAAATTTTATGTATTGCAGCAAAAATACAAGTAAAACAAGCGAATGTTGTTAACACAAAAACCAACATTTGTTATGGTTGTCACACAAGAACCAGTCATAAATATATATAAAAAAAAAGGGAAAAAAGAAAAAAAGAAAAGATTGCTGCCACTCATGCATTTCAAATCATGGAATGATTTACTGTTACATACCATCATTATGTAAAGCCTCGGTTACAAAGCCAAAAGTTTTTCAATGCATAATTGCATGAGGACATGCAACCAGTCAAGTTGGGGGTAATGTTGAGCCGCAAAAAGACCACATTTTATTCATCTTTTACATAATATTTATCACCTTTTTTTTTTTTTTAACAGAAACTATGAACATAGGTATATAAAAGGGGGCTGCGCACAGCCATGCGTTACAGAGATAGTAGTTTCATCAGAGAATATACATCAAAAAGGCTGTCAATGAAAACCAGCCATGGGATT